>JAYRCB010000832.1:488857-500025 GCA_036026315.1 Trachelus stipa
CCGAGATCTACCCTTTTATAAATATATATATATATATATATATATATATATATATATATTTATATAAACTTGAGTAAAGGATACTTTGGGAAAACGAAAAATTAAGGGGCGTTCGCAATAGCAAACTGAGGCTTTTTATTTTAAACTACTACGTTGGGATATCACAGCATTTGGAATTTTGAGCTCATCTAATGTAACGAAATATTTCTAAACCCACCACAATACTGAATGTCCAATATTGACATAATATAAACAAATTTGGTGTGAAAGTCCGCTTTATGGTCCTCAAAACAGCCATTACGCTGGCAATTCTTTGGGGATTGTCCCCAAAGCGACCACTGGTCCTCAAAATAGCCACTGCGTAAATGAAGTTGCCCCAAAGTATCCCTCAGTAAAAAATATATATACAACATCAATGTGCAGCCAAATACACGCGCACGTGTGCGAATTTGGGATGCCGTCGCTTAACGGATCGCAAGTGCAAACAAGCCGAAACGAATGATTCGCACGAAGAAACACGTGAAAAGTTCGCCAATCGTCTAAAGTGACAGTTTCGATAACTCACCGGCAATAGAGCCGAGAAAACCGAGAGTCGTCGTTAACGACGGTACCCAGTGAAATTTTTTAAAACTTCTTAATGTCGTCGTTCCACTGGAATTCGTCCTTGAAATTTCATGTCCTCGAATTTTAAGCGATTTTACGATACGACAAAATCGGTGAGGTCGCCCGATGACCTCGTATTACTTAAATATTATTCTACTACATAGGTACTCACATACACAGACTTGTGTGTACTGTAGACCAACTCGTACGAATATATCCTGCATTTAATATACTCGCGAAAAGATGCGACGCTGGTGCCATCTATATTTTTATCAAGAACTACGCGTCCCTATAAAGTCTCTAACGATAGGACCCATCATCGTATCTTCTGGTCCTGCGGTCTCCGGTGCTCAAGTTAATGCTACCGCGCAGCATCACGGCTCCTATCATATTCCTTTTTTCCGTCCTTTTTTTTCCCTTCCCTTTACACCCTGCGTCAACACTAGTCTTCTCTCTCTAATATCGTCCCACTTCCTGCGAGGCGACGTCACTGTCATTCATTCCGCCTGTCCTGAACTACATTGGCCTAGCCTGTGCTGCGGCGCCAGGAGATCGTAGAGGCTGTATCTTCCTAAGGGTAGCAAGGATAACGGTACCCAAGGACGTTCGCGTAATATTATTGAGAGGGTAGAAGTTTCTTCGTGCTCGTACACTATATACGTATATACCGCTCTTACATAACATACACGAAGTATACGTGTGCATACACATATAGGGTATATTTTATAGAGATTGTTGCCTGCCGCTATAGACAGCTGACTCCGTAGGACCTGAAAAGTGATCCATCTTGCATCATGCAGAGTCAGATAGTCCCAGCATCTTTTTCTACTGGCGTCTGACGTCTTAGCGAGAGTCTGAACTTTTGAAAGGATTTTCAGCACGCTCGGGCCGTCCTGCTTGATTAATGGAGATTTACATTTGGAATGACGTCAATGGACCATCGACAGACGTTTCTATTGGCAACCTAGCGAAGATCGTGAAACGCCCTTCCGCCCATGGGAACGCTCGGTCTTCGCTACCTATTTGTATTGAACAGCTGTTGGACCCCGAGTCGATTCCACATTGCAACGACCAACTCGCAACGGGGGTAGCCTTTAGTTTTTGTACCGGGGACCAAACCCCATTAGGATTGGATTCGACTGGATTGGCCAAAGAAAGCTAATTGAGGACCGGAGCTTCGGTACCGAGCAACCACTTAAGACGGGCTATCGTGGTTCGTTTATGGGGACAAGGGACTCGCATTTAACTATAAAGTCAAAGACATGTATCTGATAGCCAACTTTCCACTGAGCCAGAAGTCAACTCAATTTTACTTCGTTACCTCAACTTAACACGTAATTCCCTTCTACCTTTGCTGCCTTACTACGCCTTCGCACATTATAGCTAATTTATGTGGCTATATATCTTTAACCCTTCTTTTATCCAGATCCTCTGAGTTAATTATAATGGAGGTTGCCTAATTCAAAAATTTTCTACACATAAAATCCAACTTATGGAACTATACTTGTTTTGCCTTTATTCGTTCTAGATGCATTTATGTGCGGAAGTTATGTCTTAAACTTTATGGTTCTCTTGTACAGTGTGTTTATACCTTTTGATGTTGTGTGTGTGTGTATATATATATATATAGCTTCTGTATATTATCCGCTCACGCCGATCCTTTCATAAGGGCTCGATATTCTCTACCCATCGAATTCCCATTTCCCAGCATTGCTCATCTCCGGCCTTTCTCTCTCGTTTACTCAGTAACGACACTGAACTCCAATCCTTGAACCGCCTTAGTGTGGTAACAGGAGGCCATCGTTATGACGTTGCCCAGCCTTATATTTCTTATTACAAGTTTAATACGACATCGAGTCGTAACGATGGGTCACGCAGGATCCAATTTCATTCGTTCCACCTTGACGAGATGGTATATACTATATATATATATATATATACACACGGAAGTATCCTTCCGCCGCCATATTTGTCCAGTCCCTCCAGCATCCCTGTGCTTCATTTTTATTTTTATTTTTTTTTCTCTCTAACGTCCATCTGCCTATATAATCGTTTGCTGTATCCATTGTGAAAATTCAAAAAGTTTCCTTTTTATCTTATCTCGTTTGGTCCAGTTATCTTCCTTGCTCGAGATGTCAAAGTATCTCAGATACGCTCCTGGTCTTACATCTACTGCACTTATTTGTATTTGTGCTTCGTCGACGGTTCTGTAAGATGTCCCCCCCCCCCCTTCATCCGTCCCCCGACTTGCTTGCCAATCTTACGACATCCTCTGGTACCTGCATGACGTCAGCCTCCTGTAAATCGTCCATTTCCGGTTCGTATTTTTGATCTGATCTCTTACGTTTTCAACGCACTGAGTGCATCATGGATGCATCCCACTTGTGTATACTGTATACAAATATATATGCAAAATATATACATTCCATTCTTGTCGATAATGCATCGGTATCTATAGAATAGAATGGAGATAGAAGAGCTTGTTGTTGTTATCGGATATTATCATTGCTATCGGTTACACCATCTCTCATATTCGTCAACGATATCACGAGAAATCGAAATTCGCCGTAAATTAATTTTACGATAAAATTCATTAATTTCGCCGTGTAATAACATTACGCTTTTATGACAGTCGATAACTATATGCTATATTCGAAATATCAATGTGATTTAGGGTATAAAATTAACGTTTATGACGCAAGTTCAATCCCTCCGTCATATAAATCACCCGATATATAATATATCATCTGCAACGAGTAACACATGTTTATATATGTAATATATATGTGCACGTAGTCGCATACGAGTTTTACCGAAAACCGCATGAGCGATTCTTCGCCAAAGGCGAATGCTCCGTTATTCTAATATTACGGAAACCGAAAAAAGCGGCAGCGAATTTATATATATATATATCCAAATCATAAATATTCATGAGCTCAAAGACCAACGAAAATAATACTTGTTCATTTTTCTCCAGGCTCACCAGCCCGTTACGATATATACCATGACCGATCCCAATATTTAATATTTAGCGTAGCAGTTTCATGCACGATGTGGCGCGCATGAATAATAAAGTATTATTTATTGCCGTTAAACGTTCAGCTGTTATATTTGAATTTGCCGCGCTCTGCTGCAACACGTAATATTATAATATATAACCGTCTACTCGACAGTGGTACCACTGACGTCATTCCTTTAAAACCCATAACCAAACCGGACATTGAACCTTATTACAATTATTTTTCAACGGTTACATCAACTGATGTACTACATATGTCACGTATGACGATAATATAATATATTTGTACTGTGCTTTTCAACTTGAGAGCAAATACGTCACACGTATGCCCGATGGCAAAATTATGGTCATAAATATACCTATATATGGTTAAGCGAGAGATAGTGGTCAATCTATATACATACACAGGTATATCTATATGACTGAGAGAAATAAGGTGGAGAATCGTGAAATTGTGAAATTGTGAAATTGAGACAAGAAACATTTCGCGCGGGGCTTAAAGGCCCAAGGCAAAGTGCTCAATGGCGAGCAGAACTTGGCTGGACAAGTCCCATCTATATTTCCCAGTTTCTCGATTCTTGAAACAAATCGAATCTTTGTCTGCTAGCTATAGGTATACGTACCTACTGGCTATATACGATAGATGCTAGCTTTTACGGTCTCGAGAGTACAGGGAATTTCATCCCCAACCCAACCGCTCACAGTCTCATCCCCTACTACGGTGCAGTACGATAACTTGGAGCTGTTCGGTTATCGATTTGCAATTTTCAAGACGATTCTTACTGGCGTCCAAAGTACTCACGTAGATCAAAAGTTTCCATTAGTATTTACAGCCACTTTCTGAATGGTTTAATTTCCACCCTTCTTCCACGCGAGGAACTTGTAAGTGCGTGAACGCTTATCTAATAATCACACGTCTTCTCGACTTTCCCTTATGATACGTTGTTACGAGTATATCATGGTAATTCGAATATCCGATTAAACGGCTAATTGAGCATGTATTAATTACTAAGAAAATTTGAGTATCCTGCTACATATATACCATGTGCAAAGTGTTTATACCGCGTATATCTATAGCTTGTATTATCAATATAGTATTATAAATCGATAGCATTCAGTTTGATTATTGAAGGATTTGCGTCGTTAACGATATTTAATTATCGAAAACTTGCATTGTTTAGCTTTTGTTAATTTCGTGTATTTTCCAGGATTCAATTAGACGAATATTCTGTTTCATGGTTTTTTATTGCAAAACAAAATAAGTCGATACTGTAAAACTGTACTGCGATATTTTGCTATTTGAGTAACCAAGGATGCTCCATACGTGCTAATTTCAGTTTTTCCATTCATCGAATCTCACGCTGATAATTCATTGGGACATGTGTGTAATACATATGTCTATACGTATTTCACTGCAATTCGCAAGCTATTAGAGTCGCGGCGAGTTCATAATTAGCCTGAATGGGATTTTGGCAAAAGCCTCACTAATAACTTTTGACTCGTACCCGACGTACTCGAGTCGAAAATGGTTGACTTTGACGTCCGAACTCGTTTGTTACACGTCACGGCAGCTCAAAGAGTATCTAGACTTTACATTACTGAAATATAATCTCAATTTGGCAAATTAACATCGATCCTGCCCGCTGAAGTATAACTGAGCGTCTCAAAGTTTCCTCGTGAGACGAACGAAAGTCCATATTGAAGTGAAGGGTATTTTGCAGGGGCCATCTTCCTTATGTACTGCAGTGCGAATGAGTCACCTCGAGGGACTGTGAATTATCCGTATCCTTTACACCAAAAGTCACACGGTGATGGCCCCTTTCCAGATGCCGCGTCTCTTTTGGACTAACCTGTATACATATGAATTTTCTCTATTCAAACTAATGGAGATTGTATCTACTCGTGTTTGATATTCAGCTAAAAAGTTCCTAGAGCAAAAGAATGTATATACGGATATATATATATATATACACACCTCTCATACCCTAGATACATGCAAAGAAACTGGGGCAGAAGAAATAAGATAGTTCAGATTAGAGTATATGTTTGAGAAATAAGATATAAAAAAGAGAGACCTAAAAGAGGGGTTGCACCGTCCTGAAGTTGTCTTTAAACCCTGTCGAGATTCCAGGATAGGATGTTATATCTGTATATATATTACATACATCTACATAGGTACAGCCATTCGAATCTTGATGCCAGGAGTTTTCAGTCTAGACTTTTTCCCTACCCCATTCTCTCTCTCTCTCTCTCCCACGCATACACTCCCACTTTTATTTCCCTTTCTTTCTCTTCTGTACGTTCGGCGGATTCACTGATTGGCCAGATGCGGTAGAAGCATTGTAAGATTGTGTGGCTCCTTGAATTTCCAGACGCAACTTCCTTAACCTAACCTAACCCAAGAAAAGATGCAACTAGGGCAAAGCTCGCGTTCGTGGCTCCTCCTGAAAGTTTAAGCACCTCTAAAACTTGAAGTAAAAAGAAATAAGGAAAGGGCGTCGCCTGGCATCGAGACGATCTGTCCTGTTACAGAATTCAAAACGATTCGTACCAGTACCCTTACGCGATTTTATGTACTGTAGTCTCCGAATCCACTTACATACTGAATCCTTTATGCAATAAAATATTTGCACAAAGTTTAGTAGGCGCCAAAAAATTTTGCATGTATAAAGTTTCTTCTATTATCGATCTTATCAAACATTTCGTACGATAAACACATACTGTATATTCAGGGGTTGATCCGTAGTATCTATCACTACCCTAATAAATAGTATTAGCTATAAATTAACCGAGAATAACGAAGCTTTTGTTTGGCCTCGAACTTTTCCTTCGCCATTCTTATATACGGAGGACGTAGGAATTTCTCTACGATAAAATTATACGAGAGAGAGAGAGAAAGAAAGAAAGCTCAGGGTAGTTTCTATTAAAGGAACGTACCACCCCATCACCGTCGTAATTCATTCCCTAGGCGATATCACTTGGCAGTAGGGAAAATCGGGGCACGCCCGGCGGGTGGTCATGCTCCCACTAGGAAATAAAATTGGACGTAATTTTTAAGTCCCCCGTTTAGCCGGTACTCGTGGGTGCGCCAAGGTTGAGCGAGAAGAAAAACCAAAGGGGCTTGTAAGACGAAGAAAGGAAAAGAAAATGAAAAAAAAAAGAAAAGGAAAGTAAACGGCCAGGTGAGGTCTTGCGAATCGCCGGCTTAATGTACCGTGAGTAACGCGTCTCCGATGGAACGTGCTGTCGTCGTTCCTGGAATATTTCCCACCCTTTATATTCCAAGTGGAACCAAGGGAGGGGACCGCTCGATTCTTTAAGGTACTTTAAAACGATAAGACCAGTAATGGTACCTGCCGCCCTTACACGTAATAACTCTTCGGCTCGACGAGGCGGTGCCGAACGAGGTTACCTAACCAATCCTTACACAATAGTACCAGTGTCGAATCAAAGTGAAAAGATAAAATAAAAATAAATTTAACAAACATATATAGGTCATTTACATACACGTCCACGTATGTGTCCTCGTGACAGGTGCTTGCTTTCTGAATATGCTGCGAGCATGTATGGCTTCAAGAGTATGGGAAACTTTTAAATCTCTTGAAAAAATATTATCTTGGTCATTCGCTAAAAAATTTTTGAAACACTTGGACCACCCTTTATACGATATTATATCGTCTTTATATGGTGTCTTTATAAGGCTATGTATTCCTTTTACGTGGTTGATTCAAGATGGGATTTAACCCATGGTTATGGGTTAAACGTACACGTTTGTAACGTTAATGTGAAAACTTGCTCGGTACAATAATTCCGTATGGGGTTTTGGTTTAATGCTACCGCACAGGTAGTAGAATGCATAGACGTACTTGTACAGTTTGCACATTGTACGATTTACGAGGCTGCAGTTTACGGCCGAGCGAACCGTATAGAGATTGGGTATCGCGTTTTCCTATAACTTTCAACTAGTTAAGCCCTTCTAGCAGCCACCACTGTCTTCTTGTTATAATTAAACCTGCAAAGAGGATCCTTACGCGTGTCAAGTGCCTATAGTACGTTTTGCCTAAGTGCAGACCAGACTGCATCACACCAGACACTCCTATGAAGTTCCGTCGACATATACGAGCGTGCGCGCACGTATATAAATAGTGTTGTAAAAAAAATACACTTGATAATAATAATAACAGCCTTCCCGAGTGCGCAATTAAAGAAGAAATCACTGGGTATAAATTTAATGATTTTTTGATAAAGCCGTGACTGTACTGTACAGGCTAGTCACGTTCTTCACGTAGTCACGCACTATTGCCACGCGACCGGAAGTGCATCCATGTTACGGGGACGTCATCCTTCTTTCTTCATATAAACGTCCCATTGGACTTCTAATGGGACGAACGTAAAGGCTGCCGCGCATCGAAGAAGAAAAATTCGTCACATTTCTTCCTGCGCTTTGTCACCCTTTTCTTTTTATTATTATTATTTTTTCTTTTATTTTTTCCCTTCGATTTCTCTCGCGCCTCTCCAATCCTTCTACTCGCCCTTCGTATATGCAGCTGATCTACGTCATGTCAGGTGCAGCTGCAGCTCAAGTGGCATTTCCTATACGTATTTTTCAAGCACGGGATGTAAGTGGCTGCTCGGCGCTATCTCTATCAGAGAAATGCATATTCTCATGGGAAGCGTAAATACTGCTAGACTTGAAGTTCGCACACTGGTGCATCGATGCATCTTTACACTACTTATAATGTGCAGTGTCCCCGTACTCGACTCTTGTCTTCCTTCGTTTCCTTATATTCCTGTATTCTCCTTTCCGATTGCCATTTCCTCCCACTTGCCTATTTCCGGCCACAGCAGGTCTTTGCGACTCCTACAAACACCCGTTCTGTCCGGATCATATGAGATGTTTTCTGTGTAATTCAATATAGGACTATGTGTATAGTATATCATGCTGAAGTAAAATGTGCACTGTATATTTGCAGTGTATATAGTGACTGTCTATATCGTACAGCCGTATTCCAGGTTAAATAAAAATCTTTTAATAGAAATTGGATTCATCTTACCTGGAATTTGCATTACTAATGTCACAGGACTGTAAATCTATATAGTTGACAAAAAGCGAGAGAGAGAAAAGTGTTTTTAATTCTATCTTAAAAGCATATCCCGTATACTGCGAAAACACAATTAGAATAGCAGGATTGAATTATAGTAAATTAGGACAAAGTTCCATAGCGGATTAAAACGATAAAAATAATAGAATAACTTAAGAATAAATTTTCATTAAAACTTCCTGCGTCTCTATAAAATATATATACTATATAAATATAGCAAATTATAGAATTGTATAGACAGTACAATAATAGAAGTATATGCTAATAATAATAGAAACAAAGACCTTTTATGGAAAGTAAATAAACACAGCCAACGTCTCAATAGCAGTTTAAGTTACACAGAAAAAACCACGTGACCAGATGGCACCACAGTCGTTTCCTAAATTTACATAGTAACCGCAGTTGCTTCGCGTCCGTCAATCAGTAAACTGGAATCGAGAAATAGAGAGAAAAGTAATAAAGTGATAAATTTCGTATTTCTGGAGATGAGCAACGTAACGATAAGAACCATCAATTATTTACGTGTGGTGCAAAGTACAGTTTATGATCGAAGGATTGAAGCGCCAATGAGGTAATAAAGCATAATAATAATAATTTCGCGTCATTCAAATTCTGCATGTATAAAGGGGATCCAAGAGAACATTAATAACTTTTCTTGAATCTTTGTGTCCGTCCCATCTTCTTGCGTCATTGTACGAAAAACTGTGTGTACGGTGTGTACGTGTTTTTGTCGAAAGAAGGAGATGGGATAGGGTGGTACGAATATATCGAAAAATAATACGAGATAACGCAGCAGTAAGAGAAAGCAAGAGAGATGCGTGAAAGATAAAGGTAAAGAAAATGGATACTAGGTAAAAGCATAAAATTCCGTCAAAATATAAAGAAGCCAATAAACGTGCCACTTTGCCGGCATCTTTCGTACCTATTTTTTTTTCTTCATCGAATTTATTCAGGAGTTTCATATTTTCTTTTTCTCTTATAATTTTTTTTATTTTCTCTCCTTTTCTTTTTATCGCGAGCCAATAAAACTGTCGCGAGGAACCAGGTTGGGATCTTTCATGAATTATTAAGTATTCGTCATCCCTTTAACTGCGCTTCCCATCGATATAGTGTGTAGGGATGGTACAGGAACGATTCGCGTCGCGACGCCAGGCGTCGAAGCTACCGGCGGTACTTTGATACGGAGGACAAACATGTTTTTCGTGTAAAATATTCTTTTGCATATTTTGAAAACCAATGCTGGTTCCAAGGGAACTAATGGGTTGGCATAAGTTAACCTTTCTTGGTAGAATCCGATAAAATCGACGCTCGGCGTCGTCTCGGTCGTCCTTTTTATTCTGGAATAATGATTTACGGTGAACTCGAGACGTCCCGAATCGATAAATCATCAGGGCACGAATCTATACTCTGGCAACTTTGAAAATGACTTTTAACGATGCTTTTGAATCTTTCGACGTAATCTTTTCGTTTCTTTTCATTTTCTCAATCTTCTCTATATTTTCACGTCGTATAAATACATATGAAGTTTTAATTTTATTTTCATAACTCTTAGTCCAAGTTTCTCCTGTTTTCTTTCGTACTTGTTTTAACGTACGAACGCGTCTATCAAAATCGATAAGTACCGCAAAAACACCTATTCTGCATATGAATATCATATTCGTATTTGCGAATTCAGTATAATTTTAACACGGCGGTATATATACGAGACGAAGTAAGTAAATTTAATAAGAAACTGGTACAGTTAACTAATACCTAGTTATTCAGCCTAAACGTACCACCGGAAGTTAACGTCTCCCATTTGGATTCTTTTATGATAAAATGATATTCCTGTACCACACGTTTGGGCCGAATAACCGTGTATACGAGAACATCGTATGACTTCAATTGTCGTGCGTTATCAAAAAATATCACCATTGTTGGTAACGTTATCTCATAATGATAACATATTCCGCGGAAGGGTGTAATTTTCCCAGTCTAACTACTACCTGCACAGCACAGTGCACTGACATCGGACGATACGGTCGGTTAGTGAACAAGGCAAGAAAATAAGACAATTATATGTATATAACAGCTCCAGTCACTCTTGCACTATTCCTATAACAACCTCAATCATAGCAACAAGATCGATAAGAAAAATGCCAATCGATAAAAATTCAATCGAAGTAATTAAAAATTGCATTTTCTTTTTCACAAAAATATGGATTTTTGATCTTACCGTCACGAGCATCAAACTCGTACACACATTTTTCATATGAAAAAAGCATCGCGCTTCCCATTCTGCCCGTGATAAATGATATATATAGTAAAAGCACTTCCGCTTTCCCTCACTTGTCCGTGATTTGGCAAGCGGCCCATTTACGCCCCCCCCCCTCCCCCCATCTCATACATATCATCTCCTTCCACCATGGAATATATCTGCTCTGTTCTGATGATGGTGCGATTAT
>JAYRCB010000832.1:503087-559247 GCA_036026315.1 Trachelus stipa
TGTCACCTTCAGGTAGGCCTAGTGGCGCCATTTCTTGGTCAGGCCGGAAACTTATCAATCCACCCTCGTATATATATCTATACGATTCTATATAGACATATGGTAGGACATACCCATTTCAGCCGACTGGCTTATACGTCGGTATCCGCACTTTAGATACCTAATTAGCTGCCGCGAGGTTTACGTAACGCGGAAGCTTCATTCTCCATGCATGTATATTCCGAGTCCTCGAAATGTAACTTTAGATTAAACAGTTTCTTCGAGTTTAATAAAGCTTAATGCACAGCTCGCTTTGACGGCAACAAGTGCAAATTGCACTGGAAAGCCAGCATTAACCGGGAAGGTCGCGTTGCAGCTGCATCTCGAATTCCAATATACACGAGCGTGTTGACACGTGAGATACAGGCTTTACATATATTATTTACTTTTATTTAAACAAGAATTTCGAGGGGGGGGGGGCGTACACACTGCACGGTATGGACGTACCAAGAGGATTCGATGTCTCTCGAAATTCACTTTTGACCTAATTTATCTGCTGACCTTGAAATTCGTTCGTTGCGCAATAACAAAATTTGCTCGACGTTTCTCTATCCTATATATATATATATATGTATATGTACATGGGACGATTAACTGGAATTAACTCGGTCGAAATTCCCGGATATCTACCCCTACAGTGGTCACCCCTCTCAACGAGGGTTCAAATTGGTTCACTAACGCCGATCCTTTTAGCCGACCCGCTATATGCTTCTGTTTTCATTGTATGCTGCTTGGTGGGGTCAATGGATTTTATCCTTCGTCCTCTTTCTTCTTTTTTTTTTTCTTCCAAGATACCTACCCGTTCCGTTAAACCTACGTCGATTATCGATTTGATCGGTTAGCGATCGCTGTATGTTAAACATGCTCCTTTGTATACAATATAACCCTCGTTCAACTCCTCGCTTCGCTGCCGTTTACCTTCCATCGTATTCACTCACTTCCACTTCATCATTCCACGGCGCATTATCCAACCCCCTTGGAACGTGTTAGCCTCGATTTTTTTTTTTTCCTACACTTCATTAAGGATTATTTTCAACTGGAAGCGACCATTTTCGCCGGTGCTTCTTGGGATAACAATGTCATTTCCACGTGCTCGTAGGAATCCATGAATATTTTTTTGGATATATTTTTTTAGCCGACTCTTACTCTTCGACCATCAGCCTAATAAACTCGTGAAATCGTCACTTTGCTAACAATATAATTATATTTTGAAAAAGCTCAAGGATCAATGAAGTTCACTTAATTGTCAAATTATATTGATCCTATTGCTGTTATTATTATTTGTGATACGTCATACCGTACAGCTTTAATTATTTATATACCTGTACTTGGGTCTCTATGACGTCGATCAATCTGGTTCGCATTGCCAGTGGACGTTGGTGAAACATGAAATATTATCCATTCGATATTTATAATATGTTGCACATGGTACTATATACGCGTTAACGATATACAGGGTTCTTCAGGAAAAACGCACCGGTCGAAGCTGAACGCGATCGAACATTTTCGTTGGTCGAGGCAGCGTGACCTTGTTAAACAAATGAAAGATTCCGAAGAAGATGTTATGACCTTAACTTTCATCTCTTTAGTGACGTCATGCTGGTCCGATTGATGAACTCACCCATTTGTCGCCAACTTCAGCTGGTGCATTTATGTGAATTACCCTGTACATATAGGTACACATATGTTCACGTATGGTTATCGCCTTTCGTTTTATTTCACGTATAGGTATAAATGAAATGGGAAATTTTACTCGCGAAAATATGTATGGTGGTGAGAAAAAAATTGTTTTTTTTTCACGTCATTTAAGGAGAAGCCTAATTTCTTTCTTTCTTGAACGACCATTTTTTTTTACACTTTTCCACGGGGAATTTCTCTTAATTTTTCGGGCTTCGGGTGTTGAACGGTGTATCGAGTGATGGAACGACGGAATAGCTGTACTAGTGAACGCTCGTTAACGGAAAAAGAACACGCGTATCCGCGCGATGAAAGTGTATAAGTGAAAAACGAAACGGCGATACTCGTGGCTGACGAGCCTATAAAAGCAATATTATCCGAAATAAACAAGATACATAAAATAATCGGAAAGAATCGAAAATCGTGGGAATAATAATAATAATAATATAACGCACAGCTGTACTTGACTTTTGGATTTCATTGATCCTTGGTATACTCGTTACATGCTCGTGTGCTATTACGTCACTACGCAATATGCGCAATTACGACCAGGCCAACTACCATTAATCAATCCCACGGAACTTTGTGACAAGTATCCAGTTTGCGTTTAATTTTTAAAAATCACCATCACCGTCCAGCCGGTATTCACGTCTAGTTGTATCTCGAAATCCCATCAACTCGCTCGACCTGAAAAGCCCGCGAAATTCAAATTTTCAGTGGGCTCGTCATAATATATTAAAAAGTGTCACGCTCCTTGCCTGTCGAGAGAGACAGAAAGAGAGGGAACGTCAGAACCGCAGACCCGTCAGCGTAAATGCTGTATCCGTTTGAAACGTGGGCGAAAATCTCAATTTTGATATCCTCGTTATGGACCTCAAAAAGTCACCGAATCAACTTTACGTTCTGTATCGGCACGACGACAACTTTATGGTCCTCTGTCCTGTCCTTTGCGTGTTCCTGGGCTGTGTCTGTGATGTGTATTTTTTTTCTTTTTTTTCCATTTACAAAAAAAGTCTCATTTTATAAAACGCTCTTACAGGGCTCTCAACGTGACGAATCGATGACACGTGCGTTACGGCGCGCCTATACGCGGCTGAGGGAGGGATGCTGCAGGGCGTCGCGACGAATCTTAAGCCGGTATCGCCCGCTTTCCTTACATAATATGTTCCTCGTATCTCCTATTAAGTTAGGTTAGGTTTGGTCGGTAGACTCAAAGTTGGTCGCGATTTTTTTTTCCCCAGCTTTCTTATATCCGAATGATCCTACTTCGCGTTCGTTTCGTCTCTCGTATACAGGGACGAAGGAAAACGGGCAGGGATTCCCTCGACATTCGGTTCACGTGTCATCCCCTAAGCCTTCCCATCCTTCAGCCGACGACGAATCTTCGTCAAACGAATACTGGGGGCATCTTATCAGGTGGCAGATTCTCATTGAGGTATCTCGTGGGTCGATTCCGCTTGGAGGAGCAAAGTGGAAACTCATTAACGGGGGTACGCTTCATTATCCGTGACTCGAATAGGCGAATTTTCTGAATGATCGTCTGGTTATATCGCCTTCTGGAAAGTGGATGAAGAACAAAGTGCCACGTGTACATATAGGTAATTTCAGGGTAAATTTTCTGAGACCTGGTTAATCAGTGACTGGAACGGGTCGAGTCAACCGTGGATATTTAATATCGATCTATGGAAATTCCGCGATATCGTTTTATCATTTTTTGACTTTTCTTTTTTGTATAGATAATTACGCAAAACCAATTAAAAGCCCGACTTCGATTCGCGCACGGATCTTGGGTGTTCGGGGATACCTCTTTTTGTGATTTTAATGGTAATCAAATGTTTCTCTGGTTTAACAGCCATTGTCGGATAAGAATTGCCAATAATGGCGTTCTGGCCGCGTGCCAATTGCGTTCTATGAGCAGAATGGATTAATCGAGAGATTAAGTATAGACTCGCGCGTGGGTGTAGTATGCAAATATTATCCTGCTGTTCTAGAGGATCGTAATTTCGCGTTACCTATTTGCTTTTTATACTTATTGGGTATGGATTGTCAATATATTTATTTTCTCTCGTAATACCCGATCGATATCGAAATCCCTTTTAATTTTCTTTGCTCGCCTATTGCTTCGCGCTACTTTAGCCGTAGCGTTTGGCGCTATCGTTTTCGAGTGTAGGAGGTTGCTGTCTCTATAACTCAATTTCTCCACTGTCTTTGCTTAATGACGCGTGTTGGAATCGGGCAGGAATAAGTTTTCGCGTGGAAGAGAGAGAGAGAGAGGGGGAAGGGAGACGAAACGACCCGGTTAGATAGGCAGAAAGACGTAACTCGATCGGGAAAGCGAAATCGTCGATTCTCATCGTTGAATCGAGTTTGCGAAAAACATTTGACGAACGAGAATATGGACATCAACTTCGCGTAGGGACAATCGAAAACTACGTAAACTGAAAATTGCACGAATCACACATTTTTACGGATATTCAATTAAATTTTTCAATACGTCATTGTCTTTGCTTTTTTTTTCCTTTCCTATTTGTCTATCCCCTCGTCGACGACGCCCGGTTGAAGCTCGATGGAGAATTACGCGTCACGACCAAGCACGTCATTACCAATCAGACGATGTCAATTATCTTCTCTGTCTCTCTCTCTCTCTCCCTCTCTCTCTCTCTCCCTTTCCGGCTTTTCTCGAAGCTTTTGCTCGTCGTTCCATTTTTATTTTACTCATCGAATTTTTCGTATATTTTTTTTTCTTTACTCGATTTTCACTCGTTTACGCATATGCCTGTCTATCACGCGCCACGGGAACTCCTAAGGACGTCTCGCATATTCGCGAACTTCGCACGCTCATCGGCAGGTGGATACGAAAATTCGGTGAAATCGTGGAATTCGATTGTCATCGAAGTAAAACGTGAAAATGAGGGAAATAAAGTCAAACGAGAAATATTCGTTGGAATTTTTGATAATTCTACTGAATTTTCGCGGAAGATCAAGGATCAAAGGTTTGCCGCCGGTGATAAGAATCTTAGCGTCCCGACGAGAAGCGTAAATTCGCCGCATCGCCCCCCCCCCCCCCCGACTGCACACAGGGATGCATCTCGGATAGTTTGTTCCTCGTCTCTAAAGATGCTGTAGAAATATCCTGGGGCGTCGCGACGCTTCCTATACGACGAACGAATTGGCTCCGTATCACAGCGACGCCGCTTGATTTAGGTTAGTTAAACCTTAAGTTGCATGTCGCTTCGCACGTGTGCAGGCTGGCCGCAAGCTTTCATTACAGGAAGGCAGCACGGGAGACTTGGGCAATTATACGAGAGGGAGAGAGAGAGACATTGTAGCAAATAATTAAACGGGTAGAATTATTTGTGCAAGTGGCCAGCTTCCTGGCATCTCCTGGGATGATAATGGACCACTAGCTCCTTTGAAATTGCTCTTCTACCTTCTGTCCTGTATACTGTGCCTGTAATGTATCCGCACGAAATATTCTAGTTGACCGACCCTACCGAGACCTGCCGAGCTTTACCGAAACTTGGCGACTCGTTCCGCTCATCCGGCCGATTAAATTAATGCGACTACGGTATGGTCCTTCTTGTACCGATTTATACTACCAATCTATATCCTAGCATCGATACTAGATTTAACCATTACGCACGGCCGACCACCGTATTTGTTTCGCAAATGTTACAGCTGGTTTCAGGGGATTCTGGGTAATACATTTAATCCTACGTGATCATCGATGCTGCTGTATCCGGGTACATTCACATCGTGTGTAATATACATACATATATATATTAATATATAGAAGATTATCTTGCCTTCATCATTGGTTGCATGTACAGTCAGGAGATACAATTATACTCACGGATTAGATGCGATTTGCCATTAAATTTTCATTACACGGAATATTATGACTTGTTCGCGTCGTGAAATTATAAAACTTTAATGTTTCGTGACGGCAGCTTTTGTATCGTTATATACAATTTTATATTTATCTGTCACAGCATAAGATTTTTATATGTAATATCAAAATTATATATCCGTACTGGGTCATTAAGTTAAAAATAAAAAAGGACCTGTATTTTGCATACAGCAAAGTATATCGTAAAACGAACGTACAGAGAAGGCTGGACTTGATTGTGAAATATATCATCGATCTACAAGTCTTTTGTTATGTAATTTTATCTTTTCTACCACCCGTTATACAATCACCGTAACCCATGTATCCGGATAATGCTGTGATTACATAGAGTGAAAAAGTCAATTACCATATACTTCCTCGAAACGTATTTACACGAAACAGGATACCCGGTATATCGATTTCCTCGTGTTTACACCGCAAACAGACATCCGTCCCTTGATTTTTTGTCTTTTAAGTACATTTCACCAAGTGGCCTCGTAACGCTATTATCGTAGTATCTAAAACAAAAAAAATATTATCAACGTCGAGTTAAAGGCCGTTGTTTTCGTTGTCGGCCGATTACGTAATCGCTTCAAACGGACGACCACGTGGTTCGATGACGTTTCACGATCCATGCCAAAGCACGTTGTTCCTGTTACCTTATTAGTCGGTCAATCGGCCCGGTCAGCCGGTCAGTCGCGTTTGTCCGACTATTCGTAGTACGCAGGATACGATCGGTTCGCAAGTAGTAGGATCGGACGCCCACGTCATACGATAACAGCGGGTTACGGCCGAGCATCGAGCACACTTCATGAGTAAAACATTGTGGCAATCAGCTTTCGAATAGGTTCGATTGAGAATGCCCCGTTTAATTCATATTGATATACCGGAAAAGGATGAAATTCGTACGTGGATCGCATGGAATCGATTTCGACGCATTGCGGCGTCACGTTGTATTTTCCCGCGCTTGGAATTCAAATAAAAATTGCATTTTGGGATGTTTTTTATATTTTTGTTATTTTTTTTCTTCCCTTTTGACTGTTGCTTGTATTGTGCTTGCTTTGTTTTTTTTTGTATTTTTTTTTTGTATTTTTGACGAACACCGTCGGCGCTGGCATTGTTGATCCTGGCGAATTAAAGAATTTTCAGACCTTCGATTGAAAATACTGCGTGCGATTCAGCTGTTGGCTCTTTGCGAATCTTTTCGGTCCATTTTCGCTTCGTACTTGTACGCTCAGTGTTGTCTGGATGCATGTATATAGGTATAGCGAAACTAGCGATATTTCATTTTAGATATACTCTCTGCTCGCGCGATCTTGTCCCGCGAGTTGTAATTAGCGAATACTCGTTAAGTGACTAAAGGCGAACGAGGCGCGGGACAATTTGCAAAGAAGTTTTGACGTCGGTGCCCTTTGAAATATTCTCGATGGTAATTGCGTAACGAGACTGATAATTTAACAGTTCCGTACGCCAGAGCGAACATCGTCGGGACTAAAGAGATGAATCCCGATGGTATCTATTGATACTGGCGTGCAAAGGTAGAAATATACTGTAAACTCATGGATGCTTGAATTATTTTTGGTTTTTATGAAGATTCTGGGTTTTTGTTTTTCAATCGCATGAAAACGTCACGGGAAAATAGATATGGATTTTCACGAAGTAAAATACGGGTTTACGGTGAGCTAGTATACTTAATACAAAGCAATAAGATACTTCTCTGTGTATAGAAATGCTAAGCCGTTTGTTTTCCTCCAGGAAGACTTTGTTTCCGTGTTGAAAAAGAGAAGAAGGATTCGCGTAAATTCAACGAGGCACATCAATACCGAAGCTTTTCAACCCCCTTTACCTTCTACCAACCCTTTCGAGTAAACTCGTAGACACGTTACTTTTTCTCGGTGCAGTCGACGATAAGACTCCGTCGAATTAACCTGGATTAAATTCGCGAATTTTTTTGCACGGCTGATAAGGGGCTGTGTCGGCACTCCCTGACTGGGGAAGTTTGTTTGAAAAATTTTCTGAGAACTCCACGCAATTTTATTCTCATTCTTGGCTCTCGCGTCAACGTCCATCAGGAACCTACCTGGCTCCCCTCCCTCCCCCTGGTACGGTAAGACAAACTGGAGGCGAGTCTCCCAGGGTGGTCTCCCAAGAACGGTGCAAACCCACGCGACCCCTAAAATAAAAATTTGCGAAAGCGGACAGTGGTTCCTGAGTTTTGTTTATGCAAGGTGGCTCCCTCTGTGTAATTACGAGTAAAGCAAAGAGAACTACGCGCCAGGTTGATTGTCGTACTGGAGAGCGTATATGAATAGCATACGTAATGGAGTGAAAACGAATTTTTTTCTCTTTATTTCACGCCCACCCCTTCGCCGTTATTTTTTTTTCATTTTTCATCCCCCTCTTCGTACCTTGTACTATCTAGAATCCAGCTGCCCCAGGGGGTAGCTACATCCTTGAGATGCTCCTTCGTCCCTTGCACATCTACCCGATGACCCACGTTACGTATTAAATAATGCAAGGAACAAACAGTTGCTTCGCTTGATGTGTTTCGCTGTTGCGCAACAGGGCGTCCCGACGCCTCGTCACGATTAAAATATAAGAAGGAGTTATTCGAAATTTAATTTTTCTCGTATCTAGAGGGTTGAAAACGTTGTCTTTTTCATCCCTTGACTCCTATCGGCTATTCGCTGCCGAAATTCCTATTAAAATTGTCCATTTGCTTAGTATGGATACGTGGATGACTTTTTTTTGCAAAACCGATGCTGATTGATCAATTTTATTATTCGTAAATTCGATAACGGTAGGTACAGGGTGTCTGAATAATTTGTAAAAAGTTGGAATTTTTTTTATTCTAACCCCTTTGGATAACTACTTGGTGCCGCAGGACGACAGTAGTAAAAGTTCAATCAGCCAAGCACGTGGTGAGTGACGGCAAAGTTGATCGACTCGGGCAGGAGGATTTCCAGAGCCGTTTGAAGTTTGAGAAGAATTATAATATATATTGCCGTTGACAGAGACGCAAAGGAAGAAGAGGCGAATAAGCGACTATCGTTTTCTTGCCTCACGGACACCTGATATATATTCGTATAGGGAAACTCATTCGGGTATATCTGCGTTAAGGTTGCTCCTGAAAAATTTCCGAAATCTTTTGGCAATATCAAATAACTTGGAAAAATTCTCACATTTTTACGCCGGGATGGTGTAACTTTGAAGAGACGTCTCTCTTTTTCACATTCAATTTACATAGATAAGCAGAGACTTTCCTTCGATAAGAATATACGAAAAAATCAATACGTTCGTCACATGCTACACGGTGCATGTGTAGTGCAGAAGTTACTTTTAACGGAGTATAGGTGTGTAATTTTTATCATAATTCACGTGGCTGTCGAACGAATAGGTCCTTGGAGATTAATTATTTATTCTGTGAACGTTGACAATTTGTTCAATTTTGGGGGAAAAATTAAAAAAAATATATAATCAGCAGACTTTTGCCTTCGCATTTATTAGTATGTTTACTACCGTATGTAGTTCTTATTTCTTTATCGTAGATCAATGGGCCTGAAATGCTGCCGAAAGGCTCTTGTTATTCAATGAAATCTAGGATGCACGAATTTGCGAACGAATCAAAGGGTAAATGAGCATTGGAACACGTGCCCGATTTCTGTCATTGGACGAGCGTGTGACGTTTCGAATAATTAGAAAATAAATCCCATTATAGACTCGTGGATTTATCTCATTATTTGCACTCTGGTCATTACGTATAGTATTGCCTCCTGAAATGGGCACTGAAAGCTCAACAAATACAGGAAATTGAAAGTCGGTTGAGGCTTCCAAATTGGCACCTACGTCCGGTCCGCGGTTGCATTTTCGAAAGGCTGCTGTTTTCATTGGCTACCTATAGATATAGTGCAACGTGCAAATAAATACCGATCGCAGCTAACGTGACTCATTCGCTTGCCATATGTATATATATTCATGTATATTGGACGGGAAAATTGCATAGCGAATTTTTCGCACAACATTGCCAATTGCAGTTTCAAACACTTTCGCGACTATCGATCGTCTGGAAATCGAATGAAGTGTATGCTGCCACACGATGATTCATAGACTTGGGATATGACTCGCCGTCGAAGACGTTCTGTTTTGATTGAATGACAGTCGAGTCACGCGTTAAACTTTTTTCCAAATAAATCATAAAAAATTTGAATCAAACGTAGAAAGATATACCAAGCTTCGTCACTGTTCTTAATATATTTTTTTTTTTTCGAAAAATGAGTATCCACCTTTGCTGTAATTCTCGTGCCTTTCATACGAGTTAAATGAAAAGATCAAAACCAAGCGTGAAAACTTTGAATGAGATTCCTTCCTCTTTTCGCAAGTACGAAATAACACCGTCGCGCGAATTAAAGTTTGAAAACGCATTCTTTTTTTTTCGACACTATCAAACGCCTCTTCGTCTCTGGGCATTGAAACTTTTTGCATTAAACTTATTTGTACTCCATAATTTTTAATGAGACAAAATCAACGATCCGTCCGCTGACCTGTCTGCGAATGCTGGAAAATTTAATCTTTTGTAAATCTCATCTCTCGTTTTACATCATAAAAGACAATTAACGCGGAAAACACGAGAGGGATTATTATTTGTGTTTGTTTATTATTATTATTATTCCTACTTTACTGCAATAAAGCAAATATTATTCTCATGCTTTTTTTGCCATTGTCGTGGAAAAAGAAAAAAATTTATACGTAATTTTATGAAAAAATTCTCCAATTTCGTTTTTACGACGGCGACCGTCTACGTTTTCAGATAAAATACAGTTATCGCTTGTCTAACGATGTCGAGCGATACGGATACGTCATGAGATACGAATCGAAATTTAGCATCCCCCAGGTGTATGCTATACTTCTACATATGCCCCCCCCCCCCCTAACTTTTCAGAATAGCAGAACGCGGAATTGACGTTAAGTCCCGTCGACGCGTTTGTCCCCATTATAAAAGACAGTTTATTGCGGATAATAGTCTCCTGGGAAACAGCGGTGCTGTATAACGCGTTAAGTACTGTTTGCTCGTTGAATTTAATTAGTATGTGTAATGTGTGTCGGTTGATGCGAATTTAAAAATTCCCACCAATTGAACGTACCTGCTATACTCGACGTGTAAAGACTAATTGGATTTTTCATTTACAAATTTTTTTTCCTCAAGTATTAATGGACGCTACCATGCAGATGTTAATTTAGTCGAAAAGTTGCGTACGCTTGCGATCGGAGCGTCGGCGTGTACGTCAACGTCCAAAGTACTTCCCTTCCGACGCATCGTTATGTCGCGGCGTCGTTATTGCTGATTAACGAAATTTTCCTGAAAGATAACGAACGTTAAGGATATGGCTTGACTCGACCGTAATTATGACAGGCCTGACAAGCGTCGCGACGCTGGAAACTTTATGGATCTGTGTCATTAGCAAAGTGACGTTGACTAGTGAAATTTGATTATTTAGCGAATAAACGACTGAACTCATCTGTATGTTTAGCACGTGGTTACTATGTAGGTATTTACGGAATGAAAATTTCTTTTTCGCGAAAATCATATTTATGGAATACATGCTACTGGAATATTGCGAAATTGCAAAATCGTTAATTGAAATTCAGTGTCTCCTGGGATGCTTACACACTCGGTACTGTCGTTTAGTTATTCAAGAAGTTTGCAACGACTGAGTAAAAAAAAATGGTAAGCAGAAACCATATAAAAAACGAAGTTTACGGGTAAAGCGTGTATTTAATTACAGCGCAACCCCTTTCGTTGGTCTGGGAATAATATTAGGGTAGTCGTAGCGTTACTTGCTTTCAAGAAAAATAAAGCTATCGCCTTAAATTTTTTTCCCCTCAACTTGCAAGAAAAATTGTAGCTTTTATTTCCTACACTTGTAGCTAGCTTGTAGCTTCTCGTTTGTGCTTTCCGAAACTTAAAGATTTTTACATAGTTACTATTTGTAGTTCAGAGATTTTTTTCTCTTGTTAAGATCCTTTTATTTTTTTTTAGTGCTTTAGGTTGGCATTAAATTGACGAAAAAATGTATTTTTTCTTTCATTCGTCAAATCGTAGCTCGAAAATACGTAAAACCAGAATTTACTTCGCGTACTTGATAATCCTTTTTTTTATTTATATTATACTCTATATCCATTTATTTTATGTATCACACAACCGTTATCTAACTACTATCAACTTACCGTCATATTCGCGGCGGCTTGCAGCCATTAATGGCTTCTAATGAGAATTTTAGGTTGCCATAAGGCAAGCGACCGTACCTCGTTTTACGAGCGTACGTGTAAAGGATCAGAATCCAGTGCTAAATATGCCCATGAATATTATATTACTTAATGGAATGACCTGCGTGACCAACGTTATGGAAAAAAATAGTAAATTTCCTGATGCAATATCGCAGCGTATAGATATTTCTTATCTTTGCGGGTAATTATTGATTATTTTCGTAAATGTATGTAAATTATTGTGTGCATTAGTATACACACATATATATTTATATATATATATATATATATATATATATACAAATAAATATATGGCCGATGGGGTAGATACATAAAGACGTTGCAGAAAAATATGTTGGACATAATTGGAAAAGGACTAAGGAAAAATATGGCGGGTGATAAAAGTTAAGTGAAATGGGAATAACATGAGAGATTTATCGAATAGTAAATGACACGTGATAGGAGAGACTAGAGTGTAGTGATCTTGTGTATAAGGTATAGGGTTGGCAATAACATATGGTAACAATAGGGAATAAATTTTCCTTCAATTTGCTTTTTCCCCCGTGAATCTGACGAGAAATTAATATCGTGGCTTTTCGATTCTTTATCGATTCGCCTTCAGAATTTGCACTGTCATCTATAAATTTCGCGACTGACCGTTCGGAATTTTTCAAATCTTTTTTTCTTTAGCCAATTTATGGCGATCGTTAATTTTTTTCGTTTATCGGGAATTAATTGGTTCGCCCCAAGTTATGAATGAGGCAGATGGTCGAAATTAGGTTTCAGCTCTCTGTAACCTATGTCCTCGTATACATGACTATATGTATCTATTAATTTACGGAAAACACAACCCGTTCGTTTTATCCCTTAAAAATTGACGATGAAACGTAAAATATATTTAAAATTAAAAAAAAATTGGTTGATGTTTTAACCTTTGCAATTTCTTCCAAATTCAATATCTGATACCTGGTAACTTAGTTTATCGCAACTTCACCTTATCTTATAACGTTTACGTTGCTTTCATATATCCCGTAGCGGAGACTCGTACAGCAAGCAGACAGCAGTTTCCTAGTTGAAAGTTTATAGCTCGTAAGTGTAATGAAGCCGCAACTTGTAACGTATACTTGCTTTACCCATTTCACGTTTAGGTACACTTATCCCACCACTGACTATACCTTACAATTATATTATAAATCGATATCCTTTTTTTTAACAAAAATTATAATATGGGTAATTGCTATTTTCATTGGATAAGTTTTAAATCTCATTAGACTTATTGGGAATCTGCTTAAGGTATGGGTATGACATTATTGGTATCGGAGATTGATAATATGGTAGGATTGGATTTTAATTATTATGTGGTCGATTTATTTATTTCAAGAATATCAGTCTTTTTACCGGTTATTTATACAGGTAATTTGGACGTTGATTTTTATTTATTGAAAATTTGATAAAATAAGAAAACTTGACGTGCCCGAATTATAGCGTAGAAACGTGTAGCTTTGGCGATAGATTTTTAATGGCGCGCGAAGCAAGAAGAGCTAAAGTGAATATCCCGTGTGGGAGGATGAGAAAATATTAGGGAAAGGAGAAATGCCTCAGAATCAACTGGTGTAAATTACATTAATGATTCCGTGGCCCCGGTACGCGTCGGGACGCCTATTTATAGGCCTACTTGCGCCGAGGAATATTGCTTTGTTAATTGATAGATTTTATTAGCTAAAATCACAAATGAGAAATCGAGTGCCAAACTTTTTGATTGAGCTAAGAAGTTACACGGCGATTAAGACCGTTTTGTCTTAATCAATTCCCACGCGTATGCGAAAGTTTAAGATAGCACGAATAATTTCAACCTTAATTTTGCAATGTATATCTCTATATATTCATCTTAGATAAACACAGCACACTTGAAAAGTTTACGCGATAAGAAAATACATTGATCGGTATGCAAAAACCGACATCACGCCGATATACCCTATTTCAGATAACATAAATAATTGATGATACAAAAATTTGCTTAAATTTCAAATTAAGGGAATGTGTAAGTTTGAACAATAAATATTTATAATATCAGTCACCGTCGCGTTATCGAATTTTATTTGTCGATCGAATATCAGATAAATTGATAATTAAACATTTTTTTTAATGTAATAAAAAATTAGGCTACTCATGATTTTCAGGCTTAATTTCACGTACTATTGATTATTCGAAGTCTTAAGGTAAACTCGTCAATACCGAATTACGTCGATCACGTGCTTATCGATTTGATCGGACGTCGTACAAATTCTGTTTTATGGGCTACGAAGCAAATTCCCACGTTATCCGATTTCCTTCGTCATTCGCCCTTAATTAACTGACGGCCCGACTATTTCTGACAGTTTTCATTGTCTATCTGTCCTTCAGTTCATTCTTCACATTCCCACTCGAATATCGATTTATACGTGGTCATCGCTCTTGAATTCCATTACGAGCGTATAAACGGGTCTTGAACGTGTCGTCGAGATTAATTACGAGATCGATCGACCTTTAATCGTTAAGCCGTGTATGAATGTGAGTGTTGAAAAAAAAAGACAAAAAAAGAGCAGAGCTGTATCTACAGCACGTTCCAGTTTTCTTTGACGTTACTTCCATTGACAGACGTCACGTTGAGGTTTCTCGAAAAATTGTCGCGACGTTATGACGTCGACAAAGTTTCTGCCGACCAACGTCACGTAACGCTCCCGGGGGGCTACGACCCCCCTCCCAGCCCCCTCTAAACAACCCTACCTTTAACGCCGATACTGTTATGATTATATCCAATGTGAATTTACTTTAAAGCAATGAAAAGTAATATTATTTACACGTAGAACGTGCCACGAGCTCAGCTCTTGAAAGTTCGAAGATCCAGAGATTCGTAGAAAGTTTTAGGAAACGGAGCGAAGTGGGACGAGGCTAGGAGTATTTTTTTGTTTTTCAGAAAAATTTATCAGACCGGTAGAAACGCGACGATCGCCTTCAAGGATCGAGGCGTGACTTTTGTTTACTGTCTGGATCATTTAAGAAGATCAACACCGACGTAATTATAATTTAAGATTAATAGCAATTGCAAATTCGATGAAAACTTTAAATCGTTACCACGATAATCAAACGACCTTATCACTCTTACTCGGATGATGATGATCATCATCGTAATCGGCAGGTAGGTCATGAAGGCGTCAGGTACCTAACCTAACAAGACCTTTGGATCTAGATAAGACGAGTTTACGTATGCTAAAGTTCCCCGCGTAACAACTTCATCGCTGTTGATAAATGAGTCCGGGGAACCATCTCCGTAAGCTGAGCTTGCTTTATCATCAAGGAGACGAACCTACGGGCTGCCGCATTCGCGAACGATGGGCAAGATTGCAAAGGGTAGGGTTAGGTTAGGTTGGGTTTCAGCCTACGGCACGATACCATCCTCTCTAGGCTGGGGTATCCGGAGTCCAGGTTACGTAACCTTCAGCGGCTCCATCAGGAAGCCCTTGCTACCATGGCTAGACTATAGTACTAGTCTGTGGTCGCGATGGTCCTGGATGATGGATCGCCGACCGGTCGCAACCTGGGGGCACCAGTCAGGTTATCGTTATCATTGCGATAACGAAAAAACGGCCTTGCCCGTCAGCCAAGCTTGATGATGCACGGTGGACCTAGGGGTTCCTTTTTTTAGGTTAGGCTTACGATGTCTTGTAAAGGCCTTACGGTACCTTTCACGCTTCTAGTGTATGCATACCGTATGTCCCGCCCCAAGTAGGCCACTTGAAGTTGCCGCGATCGAAAAGGAGATAAAAATCCATACCGTACAGAAGGACAATTCGTTCGGCAGATTCGATTATTCTTACTCGTATTCGATCGCGGCAACTTCAGGTGTCATACTTGGCACGGGAAATATGGTGTACATGTATATAACATCATCATACTTCCCTCGACGTTTCTTGCCTCGGGCCTTCAGCCAATCGCACCGTATCTTCCGCTGCCCTTTACCACTTTTCGACGCTATCGAAATCGCGTAACGCAGTGATTCTACTGAAACAACTGCATCCCAGTGATTTTCTCTCGCGTGCGAAAATCTACGCGTTGGTCCATAGTCGTACCAAGTGAACGATAAGTCCGCGTAGCGCTAAATAATCGCCAACTCTACACGCGAACGGACCTCTAGTATCAAAGGACGTGCTGGATTCCTGAACCACGTAGAAAGGCAAATCGAGAAGAAGACGGGGAGCCCTTGGTAAGTGATCTTTGCTTCTCTCTCTCTTTGCTTCTCTCTCCCACTCGCGCTAGACATCTGCATAAGTGCCCATGTTGAATGCTACACCTTCGCTACATTCAGCGCATACCACAAGCAGATCCAATCCGTACCCGTGCTGGACTTCAGTCATGCACTTCTGAAGTTTCTCCTTAGTACAATTTCACTGGCTATACTTCTGTCTGTACTTCTTCCGAGTGATCAATCGCAGATGCACCGAATGCATCTACTCGTGACAATACTCGTACTTCCTCTTCCTCTTGTTCCGGTCTCAAGTAGAAATCCATAGAGCAGCAACCCCACTGCCGATGCTTATCGTCTCGCTCTGGGTTAACTGTACGTATATCTACAGGGTGCATCTTCACGTACAGGGTTCAGTACCTTGTATTTATCAGCAGCCAATCGCTAAGTGTCTCGCGTCTGCACATTCTCTTATCGGTTCTTCAGTTTCTCTACGTTTCCCCACCTCCGTGTACTTTGCGATACTTATATTATCGGTGCTTTGCTTGCGAAACTGTATCTCCGAGACTACGGCGGTAACTCGATCACGATAATGATAACTATGGCCAGCGATGTTGTGAGTACTCGAGAGTGTCCCAAGACGCGTATCTGGTTATTAGTGACTGGTTTGTGTGTCAGTGCTTAATGGCTGTGGTTGTGTGTAACTGGGGCTAAGGGGACTTATAGGACGGTTGTGTAGCGGTGTTATAAATTATAAGAATTCAGATGGGAATTAGTGCTTAATTAATTTGTCATCGTCAATCCGTTGGATCATTAATTGGATTTAATTTATTATAGAGACGATGAAATTGCGTGGTTCTTAGTGAAATAAAAAATTTCTTTTTGTACACTGAGAAAGAAAATATGATCAAATATACCATTTCCTAACTGTTCAGGGTTCAGAAAGGAATTAATTATAGTTTATAGTAAACTCAGATTTTTTACGCTGATCACAATCGTTAGCAACATTTACGGTATGTTAATACTGTTTGGTGATAATAAGATTGATCAACTATTTATTTTATTATTTTTATTGTAGATGATAATCGTAAATTGTATAGTTCGATATAAATTTTTTACTCTTGTGATTAACGAAACGGTCTAGTTAATTTGACCAGATGTGCAAGTAAAAACAGTATTCTGAACCAATCGTTGTTAGATGCTTTAACAATAAAATATTTGTCAGCAACTACAAGTTATTTATGCTTTTTTCCACTGCTTGAATAAGTTTTTAGAATATTTCAGTACGAAGGAATATTAAATATTTTACTTGATTCTAATAATTTATATCGAAGCAGTGCGATGGATTGGACCACTAGATGCTGTACTTTAGTAGCTTTTATCACCTCTTCGTCTCTTTTTCAAAATTCTGTAACAAATAAATTTTTGGATTCATTGGCTTTTGCAATAGTAAACTCAAGTATGCTAAAATATTTTGCGCTGATGAATTAATTGTAAAAAATACTAAAAGTATGGTTTCACTAACTAATAATATTTTTACCCTGCTTCATAGTTAAAAATACCATCGTCTTTTTTCTCAGTGTAGCTTACTAATATACTATACGTATTTCAATAACGTTACATAAATTTGCATTAGATGGTAGCAAATTTTATCGTTCGTGTTGCAGTGCGCGGTACGCAGAGTGCATTACAATATAATGACTGCACAGGAAAGAGTGCATGCAATTTATTCGAACGAGTTTTGTATGATTTCCTGTAATTTGTAATTTTTTTTTATTTAAAGGAATAATCGAAGTGTCGGGCAAAAATATTATTTTGTCGCGAGGAACGCTACATTCTGTCTAACCATCATATTTACGTTTTACAACGTTGCACATTCTCAATGCACTTTGAACAATGCAGTTCGCCGTTGCTTGTAATTGCGACCCTTACACGCGGCGCTAACAGTCTCCAGGCGTATCCACTATGAAAATATCTGTAGACATTAAAGTCCTTCTCATTAGCCGGCTCTTCACTTAGTGTTGCACCTCGTCAAGCGCGTTGCACTTTTTCTGTTGTTTGCTTTTATTCAGCAAACTCACCAAAGTGCATTAAAGGTTCATTCGCGTAATAGCACAGCTGCTGTTTCTGTACTCGTTGATGCTACTTAGGGACGGAAGGATGCATCGTGAAGTTCGTACGTATTTCTCATCGAATTTTTTTTTTTCTTTTTACGATGCACTCGACTATAATTTTACCGAGCCTATTCAATTTTTTTCTAGATTAAACGCGAAAATAATGGCCGGCATTTATCCACCAAACCCATAAAAAAGCTTCATTGTCATTCTCACTCAACACTTCATCTCAAGCGCACACGTGCTACTCACACGGTAGAAGTCTACGAGTAAAATATATTTTCGAGGGGCCGTCCTTATACGTAACTCAATGCAAAGGAGTCCCGTGGATTTTACTCGTGCGTCCATTGCATATCTGTGTAATATACGCGATTGCCTATATACCTTTTCCCGTTTCTTTCACATCCTTCCATTGTTGAATGCAGTTATTGTCCATTATACCTGACAATCTGAACGAGAAAATTTTACCTTGCTAAAACGGAATCCCTTGACGAAAGTCGGTTTTTTACGTTATATCGACAAATATATATCTTGGCAAGCATTCTCATTGAATATAATATAAAAATATGACATCGGTCAATTGATAAAAAATAATAACTTAATAACAATGAATAAGTACACAGTAGATCCGCGATCGATCTCTCAGAAGTATACAAAAGATTATGGCCAATGATACTCTAGCATATTACGAGCACGATTTCCGTGAATAGTAACGGTACAGCTTACGTTCTGGAGTATAGCAAAAGTATAGTGTGTAAACGTAGAAAAAAAAATTCACAATTCATAAGTTCCACGGAACATGAGTTCCCCCACGTCATAGCTCTCGAAGTCGACTCTGATGATTTTCAAGCTATTATTTTAATTATCGCTAATTATCAATATCGATCGATGACCTCAATAAAATTCCTATTAAAATTCATCGCCAAAATTGTTTCTGTTGCTGCGGATTTATATAATGCTATTCCTTCGAGCTAACGATGATCCCAAATAACGCCCGTGCTACTTAATTGATAACGTCTACTATTTTGGCCGCAGCTATTAAACATTCGTGCCTCGAGTCGCCCTCGTGCGAACAACTCCATTAAATCGCTTGCTTTGCCTGAGCTACGCGCGACTGTTACTACTTGCATGCTCGCGTGCCTCCAGCATTTCCACATGGCCTAAGTCCTTTGTATAGCCCGCTAACATCTGTGTATATATATATATATATATATATCTCCAGTGTATACACGATGCATAATCACTGGCAGGGTTATTGACTTTAACCATCTTCCACGTGAATCTCTCTCTAATCGCACAAGTACCAAACCAAGTGGCGTCCTGTTCACGTGATGTTTCTAAAATTTCTTATCGTGCGTTATCAGTAGCAACAGACTTGCATAAATTCCTTTCCCTTGATGAATTAGGTAAATCGTCGTTTCTTTTTACCGTGGCAAATTATACTAGTAGAAGAGGCTGCCTACGCGACGACCCTAACTCCTTTTACGTATAACATATATATATATTCATATACAAGACTTGTATATGTGTATACAAGACGCGTCGGACCGCAAATCAGATCAGAGCTCGTAGGCGGAATTCTAAGGGATCTCAGAGCAAAAGGGATGTTGTTTCCTTTACCTTGAATTCAAAGGGAAATTAAGGTGACGCGAGTGGAATTAATCAGTCGGTGAAATCGTATGGTTATTCTCGACGGCATTGTGATTCTATTAGATTTGCCTTATTATTCTAACGTGATAAATTAATCAATCGTGTAAACAGGCGGTTTCCACTGTTTCTATTATTTTTGGTTCCTCATGGTAAAATTGGTGACTAATGCCAAGGTCTTTCACCTCGACTATACGATATTTTTGGATTATTTATTTTACTTGGGGATGGTCCCGTATATAAATCATTCCACATTTTTAACACCCCCCACACACACGCATACACACACTGTGGACATGCCTTTGCTCATTCGAATTATTCGAAATACGATGCTCGGTGCGATTCCTCACAGTTTCTTTCAAGAGAGCGTGTATATATACACACATATATATGAGAGAGATAGAGTATATTCTATACAGGCTGGTATGACTGTAATACCAGCGATCAATTTTTTCTATAGGGACGTGCTAAAGCCAGGCTTATCCTTTTAACCGATTAATAAAAAATAATAGTGCAGCTGCATATAGAAAAAAAAATAAAAAAATATGTTTCACGAGAATCGATTAATAATAAGAAAATCAGGCTTCTTCATTATTAATGCTTTCGTGGAAAACTTTTGCAGTAGTAACGGTTCCGTACGCGTCAGGCGTTTCAGTAGAAACAGTCACGTAATAGCTTGGCTAACTCACCACGCATAATTACTTTCTCAGGCTGTGATTGCTAGTTGGCTTTACTTCCAGAAGTGATGTATATATTCTAAGAAGGTGTTCTTAAAAAAATAATCAATATTTTGTAGCAGACGTATGCACGTAGACCATTCGCGTCGTATAACCGATCGTCCCTTGTGCCCGGGTATCTATTTGAAAAATGACACTGGGTATATCTGGGTAGCGAAATGAATGTCGATTGTCGGTAAGGAACGTAAAAGATAAATTTTACGAAATATTCGTAGTCAATATTTATACGTTATAATTTTGTAGAATTTAGTAAAGCTCTGTAGTATATAACGAAGTTTTGGATATAGTATAGTATAGTTTGCGTATAGTTTAGCTATGCTATAGCATAGCTTAGGTATAGTGCACTACAGAGGATAATAATTATTAATACAACTACTTTATTTCTCTCTAGTGTGAACGCTCCTTAATATCAACTTCGTGCTTGCAGACTGTCGAGCTTTTCTCGTGCTTCTATATTATCCAGAATTTTTTTCCAAATACTCGCCACCACTTTTCGCCCTGTAAGTGGATGACGCACTTACGATTTAATGATCTAGTCTGACTTAGGCTTTTCGCGAATTCTGTTTTACCGACCGTACTTCCCGAAGCAACGATGAACTTCGATCCTATGTTATTAGTGATATTAGCGAACGACTTGGCGAGCGGCTATGAACCGAGCACAAGGGTTCCTTTTATGTGCACGTACCATATTGAATATATAGTTACTGTACTTAACCGCCCTGTCTGTCTATAGAGATAAATTAGACCTAATATGCTTCCAGAGAATTTTCAATACGACTATTCGCCAGGTTGACGAGCGTTATTTTACTTCATCGATCTTTTAGACGAATTGATTGACAAAGCGAGATATCAACTTTGTTGATGGTACGAATCTTTATTTTGACGGATGCGTGAATTTTTTTTACGTTTTTTGAATTTTTTTTAGTGCGTGACGGTCAATTATTATTATTTTGATGTTTTTTTAGAATCGCTGTCCGTACGATTGGTTGATCAATTGTGGGAAAAGGGAAAGACGTGCGGAAAAATCGCAATCCCTTGCGCTGACACTCTCAGCTGTAAGTTCAATGACATTTCTAGCGAATGCAATTGATAAAGTGTCAGGAGGAAAAATCTTTCTCTGACGTCTAACGCTTTTCCCGAAGATCGTATTTGCTTTACGTGCTACAACCATTTCTTAACGTGCTTTTCGGTCTGGACTTTTCCGCCTGTTTTTCTACCGTTTGATGTTACTTATTGCATTTTACGTACATATGCGTATATATGTAGATATACTGAGCTTACAAAGCAGACTTGCATCTACGCGAGGCTGGATCCTCGTGCAACCTTAGCAGGTAGGTATATACGTATTTCGTACATATTACATAATTGCACATGCACGTACCGAGTGGATTTCGCAAAACCAGCTAAAAGAAATTCTCATCTTGAAAAATGTTTTACCGTCCAAATATTCTTAGTCTTTGCATTACGTGGGAAAATGTATTTTCAATTATTTTTTAATCTTTCATTTTCCCGCAATGCGAAAAAATGCATGCGAACATAAATTCGGTGTCCTTTGAAGATATTATATTTTTCAATGTCGCAGTTTATCTAAGACATTTTTGCGCAGACACTCGATATTCGACCGAGCCGAAGTGTGCGAATTTAATCGAGCTTCTCGTAATTCTTTGTAATATTTTGATCGATGAAAATTTCACAATGAACTTTGACCCCCTTACTGCTTATACAGTCTATCATATTAGACGAGCTTAGGTCGATTCTCGTAATTTTTTTTTTCCAATCTACACATTAAATTATCGTGCTTACTCCAGGCATACAGACAGAGTACGTAATCGGTGAACCTTTTGTTACACATTCAGCCGTGTTAAATGGAACGGAGTAATTAACCTTCGTAATCAGTACTACGTGCGAGGGATTAGCCATTATCAAATAAGCACGTACATTACATTAAGTAATCACGTTACTGATATACGGATGCCTAATTGTGTATTTCATTTCAATCCAATTCATTTTTCATGTTGGTATTTAATTCGAGGGTAAAGATTTTTAACGGTAGTCCCCCTTTTTTTTATTACTTATAATTGCTTTTCGTTTTTTTTTTCGCGTCAACAATGAAAGTGACAGTGTTACCTCGTGGGACTACAAGGTTGCTACGATAAAGCAAAATTACGATATCGCCACTGTGTAACGTTAACTGTTGGATGACACTGTGCACATGGTATATGTATATATAGGTATAGCTTTTCCTATGGGTACCAGTCACGTGTTTGACTGGCTCGAAAACCTTTGATTGCTTAAATAAACAATTTTATGTATGTTGATAGTTGTCGAGCATGATTGGCCGGAAATACACACGAATACGTCAAAAAGGCTGGCGTAGATCTTGTATGTGTTGTTTTGAAAAACACAAAAATTATTATTCAATATTTAATGCACACACGGATTTCAAACGCATGGCGATACTTGCAGTCGCTGTAATAAATTTTTTTTTCAAAATCTACACATGGGAATCACATTCCTGACTGACAGGTTCGCTGTAGTTTTATTGGTTATTCAACTGAACTTGAATGATTTAGAGGCGCTCGATTGTTATTATTATTATTATTGATATCTTGTTATCGTGATTTGTATAATTTCGTTAGCAATGGAATTGTCGCGCGTCCGCGTCGATCGCAATAAGAAATCCGCGAAATTTTAATCTTGATACGAAAAAAAAATTGGCAAAAGATTAGCCGTGTTAGAAACACGCCATATCGTCATCAATGCGTTCTATATCTGTTTTATTAATACGAGGATTATTAATCCAAATCAATCACAGTCCAAAAACTGTATCAGATTTGGGGGTCACTTTTATATGATATATAATTTTTCTTTCTCCTCCCACGGCTCTTCTGTCCGCGAAGTTTTTAGGTGATTTCTCGCTTGCCCCTCCCTTTTTGCCACTGTCGTGAGATTCGCTATCTGACTTACTGGCTGGTGTTGCAAAAAAAATTTTTTCGCATCTGATAATACTAAAGTCACCTCCACTAATATAACGCAGTACAGTATGTTATTCTTATTGTCAACCGTTCAATATAGCGCGGCGTAACGGCGAATGGAAGCGTGCAATTTTTTATTGTAAAATTTATCCCCATTATTATACTTAACGAACTGTCACGTTTTTTCTTTCAATTACCTGATAAATGATTTCTAATGTTTTTTTTTTCAACGGTAATAAACAAAAACATAAGCACTTTACGAGTATCGCGGAACGTTATCAATATTTCATTAGCACAGAAGTAGTCGTTCTTATCTCATCACTACGATCGTATGATTAAGACACGTTAAGGATGAAAATTACAACAATAAAGGGGCTCCATTACAGAAAATTTTTTCTCCCTTCATATCGCTGAAATATTTCGTACACGACAATCGCGTTGTGGCGTCGCCTTTATACAAGGGACATCACGACACGAATACTTAAAAATTTCCATGGTAAATATTGATGCTTGCATTTTTCTATGATGCTCGTATGAAAAAAAAAAAGTTTCCTAGCGTGAAATTCTCCTCCTTTCCTCTTACTGACCACGTGGACTATTCCCGCTTTATGGAATCGTGAATTTTAGATATTGAACGAAAACCATAGTACGATTATTGACATAAGGCGCCAATCATCCTAAGCCAACAGAAAATAGGTCGAGTAAGTAAACACGATAAGAGGATGGAAATTGAATCGTCGTTCGGAAAATACAGTTAGCCTTGTGTCCCTGTGACGTCCGTTATATAATATGGACATTATACGAATTTACGAACTTCCTTTTTGTTGCGTAATGAAAATCGGTTAAACGTGTATATCAATATATATGCATGTGATAAACATATGACTATACACCCTGTATTATAACATTTATAACGTACAGTTTTGTATACTGTACTAAAAGAATCATTTCTTATTTATATATTTATTATATATTATATGTGTATATATACTATATAATATATGCTTACTCAGGATATCCAGATAGTGTAACCATATACTTTAAGGACTTGGACCTGTAAACTATCCAGTGCAAAGTACACATACCAGGAAAACTTTATATCTTCCACCGATCTGCTGAAAGTACCAGACATTATTATCAAAATAAATTATCTCATTTCGGATATAACTGGTATTAGGGTTTATACTTGCGTTCGAGTTTCAAGTATATAATGTGACGTCATATTTGTAGCTTGGGCAATACTGCGTGCTTTTACTGTGCGTAATAAAATTGGATTATCTTTTTTTTTTTGGTACTGTGTTTTCTTTTTGATGCTCATATGTTGGTTACTTGTATCGGATTTTCCTGTATCGGTTTATGCTTTATTTCTTTTTTTTTTAACATTCACGGTTGCTGTAGCTTTCGAATTAGCACCTATAAACGATGAATGAGACACGTACTGTAAATGGAGGAGGGATTAATTTGTTTTGTCGTTATTCGTCACCCTGTATGTAACGATGATTGCACTATGGGTTGCACTTTGTTCTGTAATTGTGCAGCGTTGCAGTGCACACGACGTGTCAGAATTTTGATTGCCTGGAACAATGAAGTAGGTCGGGGATTGTTTTGTACGAATTAATACACGTAATTACTTTATTGACAGTACACCGTAGTATTACGGATACGTATGTGTAATATTTTTATTGAGCATGGAACTGGATTTTTATAAATGAAATTTAGCGAAAAAAAATGTTTTCGGCAGAGTGACTGATTTCCTTGACATTTTTTTTTTCTTGTCAATTTCGTCGCAATTTGTATCTCGGAACTCGAGCTTCCTTGCTTTACGCGAGTGTACATACATACAGTGTGTTTTAAATGGAGCGCTTTTCATTAATATCTAAAACAGCCGAGGTGGAAGGTTTTTTTTAAGGAGGTCTGAAAAAATTCAATTCGCGACTCGAATTCGCGACTTGTGAATAAATTGCATTTCTTTTTTCGGTTGCACTCCCAGAGACCGTAAAATAAATTGCATTTAGCTCCACCGTTTGTTGGTGAAATTTTGGAACTTCTTAATCGCACACTTGACTACGGTTGAGCGCCACTGTATCCCGGTCGGCCATATCTTAGGCGTTGCGCCTGGTAGCAATTTACTTGGTTGCACTTTGCAAAGGGAATGATATTTTAGCCAACTTCTTACCGGGCACAGTTGGTATGTACGTATATAAAAGTTTCAGCGAAGGACCCGGGAACCAGGCATTGGCCAATGCACTTAGCCTGAATCCAGTAGTGGAACGGAGGAGGAATAGGAGACACTCGGGTAAGGGTAGTGGTTTTCGCGAAGCCAATGCGAAACCTCCCATATCTCGTTACGGGTGATTTCGGGCCTTTTAGTTTTCGTCTGACACACGTAAAGGAAGTAATTTTTTTTTAAACAACCTATAGCACCCTGACAGGATGTATCTTGAGCATATGATATTTTGTTGGACGTGTAAAAATGCTTGCTGGAATTAGATAGAGTTTTTTGACGCATCGAAGAAAGATTTTGATTAGAAAAAAATTTTTGGAATTTTTTTTGTTTAGTACTCGCTTCCATCAACTACTGTTAATAAAAGTGGCGAAAGCCCGATTATCTTCAGGCGGTCGCCTTGAGCTTTTAATTTATTATCGTGAACCTCAGGGTGGAAAGGGGGGTGGTAAATTATATATTCGCGGTGAAGCAGGTAAAATTGGATTTTACCGATGCAATTTTCCTGTAATTTTCAAAATTAAAAACGCGCACTGCACTTTGATAGGAAATGCATTCTCGGAGTTCACGTCAAATTGAAAGCTTCGGTTCGTGTCTTTACGTAAAGCGCAACCCACGTTGCTCTTTGGCGACAGGCAAATTACTAGAATTTGTTTGGCGACGTGTTCACGAATCTTTTCAGCCATTCACTAAGCGATCTATCGTATGCTGTGCCGTACGTGAAAACGTGTATTGTCCTTTGGTTAAGTTATTCGCATCGCGATTATGTCCTACGAGCTTTATAATTGACGAAGCTTTACAGTCGAGAAACAAGTATTTGTTCAGAAAGCTGGTGCCAGGCTTTTGTTTTTCACGAGTGCGATTTTTCCATACGGCACTTATACTCCCGCGAGACATTGGTTATCATAGAATTTTCAAACGAACCGTTAACTCACACAGAGCTTTTATTTAATCGCGCAACTTGGCGTAGAACGAAAATTTCGAAAAGCACATGTTAGATAAAACCTTCGTTTGGTATAGGCTGGACGCGAACCACAAAATCCAAGCTCAAAATTCAAAGTTTGTCAATACGTTTGGATACGATAGTACAGGCTTACGAAAGCTCCTTAGAAAAGTTTTTGTCCCTCTCCCTTCAACAAATAACGATTATCTCCTTAGAGCGGTTGGAAAGCTCTTGAGATTCTAACAATAAGTAGCGAATTTAAGAAATCCTACGAAAAGCACGAGCAACGATCACAACAGCATCCCTTCGGTCTCCTCTGATACCAACGACAAACTTTCGTCGTCAAATGGATAAAAGTTAAGCTTTAATTTCTTAAAGTGTCCATTGCCGCTGTTACGAGCATTATCGATAGTTGTCATAATGGCATCCCTCTTATCAGTTATCAATAGTCAGGCGTCGCTTTCGTAAACTCGACAAACAACATTGAAAATCCTCAACCGCCCATCGCCCTCCCCACGCATTTACCTAACAGAAGACTGACAACTTTCGGGACGTCCTGGAGCTTTTAATCTTCTTTGAGCTTTCAAAGAAGATTAAAAGTGAACTTTGACCTGGGTCAAAAGGCTACAAATCCTCAAGGGCAGTCCTAATACGTAGTCGTGTACAATCCTTATGGATAATGATTAAGGATTGTTAATGGCCTCATGTTTTTATTTCTGAAGTATACTTGTATATATATATATATATATATATATTATATTATATAGTTGAACGACCGAGATAAGACTTTGGGCATTATCGCAATGAATGGACAACTTTGATCATTAATCACTTCTGTCCTACGTGGAAGTTTCGTAATTGAAACGTGAGGTTGGGCGGATTATGAGTCTAAATCGTTAAGCGTGTAAAGTTTAGGTAGGCTAATCCATGTTCGGCCCGGATATAGATCGCTGCTTTGAAATATTCAAAGATCTTTCTGCTCTGCAGCGTCGACTGCATTTTCAATCGCGACCAACCCTTATACGGTGTATACATTTTAATCAGGCATCTTACATCGCTTTCAATTTATTAAGACATCCTGAACAGGAAACTTGTATAACCACAATATGTAAGATACAGACCAGTCAATATATGTTGATATGTACAATATTTTGGATTTGCACCGATTGGTCAAGACCTTACTTTTTTTTTTATTTTTTTTCTTCTTTTTATTGGATCTGTATATCCATATATGGACCAAGTTCCAGGGTCCGTATTACGTTATGGCAGTGGCAGTTTCGTGCATGGGTCATGTGTTTGATTTTTTAATTATACTTAATTGTCAACTTTTGTTCATGCAAATAGCATTTAGTCATAGGGATTGTTTGATACGTGAAAAAAATTGTCAAAGATTTCATATTAATTTTTCATTAAATTACTTCTGTGTACGAGAAACTTAATTAATAAGAAATACCTTCTGCTCGTATAGTGTAATTAAGGGAAATTTTAATTGACGGATGGTAACGAGTTGTGTGAAAAAAATATAAAAATTCAGGTGTCTTTCGGTCATTGCGTATTTTTAATGACCAATTCATCTGTTATGTAACGCGTATGAGGTATCCACTTTAAGCCTATGAAATGCAGTCAGCTGACTGACGCCTCGTATGCGAAAATATTTCATTTTGTCGATCAACGTCGATTCACTTTGCTCGACTTTGTGAACGCCAGCTGGAAATAGATAATTTTTTAAAAGCTTTTGCCATAATTTATTTCTTTTCCATCGCATTCGCGATAAATTTCAGTGTACTCGATGTAGCTTTTTGTTCGACGAAAATTCGCAAAAGAAGTTATCGCTGTTAATCTGTGCGATAGGTGTACGTGATTTTTTTACGCATTCATCGAATAAACGAAAAGTCATGGAGAGACACGCGTGTTGCCAATTCAGAGCGAAATCCGATTTCGCATGACGCGCAAATAAATTTGCTTCCATCATCTGCCTCGGGTACCGTAACGCAGATATATCTGCTCATCTGTAAATTTTTACATGTCAGTTCGGCGAACTTTATTCGTTACTCCGTGCGTGTTACAGGTGAAGTGTAAATATGCCTTTGGGCGATAAGCTTATTGACTTTTCGAGTATTTGCAATTCTTATCAATAATCCTTATGACGAGGATCCACGCTATGAACAGATATAGGAACGTATCACATTATTGCGAAAATTGTTATAGTCGTGCACACGCATCATTTTTTTCTCCCCCTCGCTTTCGTATGCAAATTTTTTGCAAAAATTTTTTTCGCAAAATCCACAAGAAAATTTTTTTTATTAAAAAAAAATCGTTATTGCTATTCCAAGCTGGCTTATCCTTCGTTATTATTTCCGTCTACGACTTTGCTATGAATTGCTGTATTGTAATGCCACCTTCGGACGTGTAATCGCGTGACGGTGAGAAGCTCGTATTAAAAAAAAAAGAAAGACAAAAAAGGAACCCTAGTGTCTGAAAGTGCCTACAGCCATTTTGAGTTTACCCGCCGAGCGTAATGGCTCGTAACTACCCGTATAGAGTGCTCTGCTCAATGGGTGGGTTATCAGTTGGCTAAACGCGAACTTGGGTCTTATTGCCGAATGGCCATTTTATCAACAGCTACCAGAAGGTACGTAATTACCAAGACGATACATGCAATAATATTGTATATAAGAGGTAAAAAAATGTAATAAAAAAATATTTTTTTAGTTTTGGTCAGTATGTGACGTCATAGCAAAGAAGACAAAGCAGACTGATTTCAGGATATCCAGATAGTGTAACGTCAGTGATCCGTCTGATAACGCAGTGGTACAATAATAAGAACCCAACCCGAGATACAGTCGAAAACCGTAAAATATAAATTTAGACGAGTTTGATGGCTCAATGATTTCAATTCGACAATGAAAGATTCAAAAAGATTATTCACGTAGAAAAAAACGGGCGTCGCGACGCTTCATGGTATAAAGAAAATTCCTGGCGTCGTTTCCCATTAATGTTTAAATCTTACGGTTCTCGAGTCTCCCTCGTTTCTCATTGAATTCTCCGTTACCGTTTCACGACCCTCTCTTTTTTTCACCCTATAGAAAGAGCACCACCCGAAAGAGCTACCTCTTGAACTAGTCGCCAAGTGAAAGACCGTCGATGAGTAATTAAGGGAAATTGTTAAGCTTCGAAATGAGATTTGCGTCATTTCAATGGCTTAGAAGTTTCAATCACCGCGAAGGTAGGTAGAATACCGATAGGTACAGATCCCATATTGATTTACGTAATTTTCAAATATACATATAGATCGAATCTTTACAACAGGCTTTTATCTCGTCTTATTTAATGTATATAAAAGAAATTTTCTTCCATTAATTAAAAATACCCTCAACGAATATTGGTAATAATTAAATCATCGATGGCATCCATTAATAAAAACTTAATGTGGGTATCCTTATCGTTTACTGATTATAGACAGTGTATCGAATACAAATTCTGATACTGTGGGAAATTAAATTGTGCGAGTTGTGGCTATCTAGTATAGATATAACATACTGTCTATAGATATAGATACTCCTACGGGCAATTTCATTCGATTCACGTTGTTGTAAATTGACTGATCGGAGTCGTCGCGACGCTCGATGCTGGTCATTTTACGGCCTCGTGAATTTCCTCGTCGTTTCTCGTGAATTTAAATTGTATGAGCCATGAAGAGGATAATGGGGACTCACGATAGACAATTTTCTGTTACAGCTTCCAGTTGCGGTCCAGATCATTCGAAGCTGCATAAAGGTATTTCGAACTATTATTGTATTTTACATTTGCTTGTTTCGTGTTAGTCGTATACTGCCGTTTATTAACGTCGGTGTCGTGTAACTTGGTCTTTTGGAGCTGAAAGATTCATATAAAAATTTTACAGGATAGCCGATATGCTATTACGTGGCTGGTTCACATGATTTTATTTCTTGGAATATTCAGAGCGCAATCGTCATTACAATTTTTTGTCTTTATTCGGACTTGGAGAATTTTGTTTTTTATTGTCAGCTGGAAACGTTGCTTGTCCTACGTACCTATAGTGAATACAGGACGATTCAGTACGGATGAACCTACAGGTAGTTTCACCATACTAATCAACTGGTCAGACTTCAGGTATTGCGTTTAGCCTGAATAATTTTGCATATACAGGGTGTCCCAAAAGTCGCGCAACATTTGAATTTCGCGATTTACGCATATTGCATATGCTTAGTACCTCCGCTTTTCACGAGAGAGCGTAGCAGGATCTGGGGTTTATTTACACATGCATAGTTCGAGAAATTTCGTGCTATAATATGGAAGGATATACCGTTGAGGAATGCGTGTTTTTGGTAAAATCCTATTATCAACAAGGAGAATCCACAGCAGCAGCAGTAATTACTCGCTGGTGTAGTGAGTAACTTTTCTTCCCGACTACGTCACGTTGTTGACCAGAAGGGTAGCCACTTCGAAACCATAGTGCAATAAACCCCATACATTCCTCCATGTATTCTATGAGTTTGTTCGTTCCTATCCTCAACCTTCCTAGAATGATAAATTTTTTATTTGTTGCGCGACTTTTGGGACACCCTGTATATTAAAACACTCTACGCAGGACTTGTCCTATATATTCAAGTGACGCGATCCAATTGAAGTTGGCTGCGAAGTCGAAATTCAATTTACGAGAAAACTTCAATTGGTACCGTTATGATGAATATGCACGCGCGTATTAAACGTGTATAGAGAAAGTCGTAAGAAATAATCAAGAGAAGAATAAATAGAAATAAGAAATAATTAATTTCACGAGAGTATACGTCGATTCCAGAGAAAAAGTTTCGAGCAGGAAAAGCTGCGAACAGCCTGGAATATCTTAAGGAGAACTTGAAGCCCTGGAAAAGAAATGAAAAAAGAAAAAGATCGAAAAAAAATAATGTTTAACTCGCAGCTCGAACGTTCATTCTCGATACGGGTTCTTTCTAGGGAAATAACAATTTTTATATTGCGTCATAATTATTTTTATCGACCCTAGTTGTCGTTCATTCCAAGTCCCACCCATACAGTCGTCATTTTATGCTTATATAATATACACATATAGTATATGATACATACTCTGCCGCTAGCAGCTGCTTAAAATATTCATTATATAATTTTAGAAAAATCTTAGCTTTTGTCATATGAAATTTACTAGGGGCAAATATCTGGAAAGGAAATTTTTTTTCTTTTTGCGGTATATCGATTGCATATAGTTCCTCCTCCGCTTTCAGCTACAGGCCAACCAATCAGATCGACCGCCGACTCGATGAATTCCACAACGTCACCGCGGCGGTCACCGCGCCTCGGGCCATTTTCGTAGGTCAAAGGTTGATAAATCATCCCCCCCGAACCAACGTTCTTAGACCCTCTACTTATTCGCACAATTCATAAAGCAAGAGAATTCTTTCCCATAGTGCAAAACAAATAGCGGTGTCCGGTGAAGGATAAGGGTGCGCTTCCAATAAGAATTTCTAGGGACGATCTGTTTTTTTTATGTTCAGGAAATTTTTTTTTATAAATTTTTTTATTCAAGGTCAGCAATTTTTTTTCTATAGGATTTTCTGTAGAAAACCGACCTTCGTTATCTTTAGGGCATATTCCACAGTTGTGGTTCAATTACGGAATATATTGTAATATTATAAATTTATTAACATTGATTTTACTATGAGAATTATACGATTACTCGAATATATTATGTTTAAATTCAATAAATTAGAAGATCAAACTCGGCAAAGTCAAATTCTACTAATATTCAAATATATATAAATTTTTACTTTCTACTTCTTAACACAGTTTTCGTCTGTAATTTTCGTTCTCATATCCCATACCTTACTGTAGTGATTACGTTGTTACAACGGTTAGCCTCGTATATTGCCTGTAGATTTGTTTTGGGTCTTTCCTTGACAATTTCGTAAATTCCGCCACTCGGGATATATTTCAGTTGAGCTTCTTCTTATCCTTTTCTATTTCTTTTCTTGGTGGTACATCAAAAGCCCTCATGCTATTTTAAAGAATACACGAGAATAATATTTATTAAAATATACCGATACTATATGTGAATTATTAAAATTATAAGTACCTGCTATGTGCTTTCGTTAACGCTTCGCAGTCGAAAGGGACCGATTTTGCAAATGTAGCGAAATATAATGGGTACTGAGAGGTGAGAGGGGCAGCGATATTAGCGAGATCTGCCGACTATTTGTGCAGATCGTATAGTATCGATTTTCGGTACTTAGAGTGATTTCTACAATACCCTTAGATCAAACGCTTACATCGGATAAGGCTGTTATATGAATTTTATCGTATCTCGTGAACGTGGGTTCACGCGTTATCTATCAAGAATGAGCAATCAACGACCTTTCATTTTCGATTTAATTAATGTGAGTGGTAGGTAAATCTTTGAAGATTTCATAAAGATTTCCTGTCGAATGTAACCTCTTTGTAAATGCTGTGTTGAATCCACAATACGCGACCGGCGACGGTATATTCAGTTTAATTTCTCATTCCCGCTGGGAACGACGAACTCATTTAATCTGAAACGACGACGATTTATCTTAGTCGTATAAAGGCACAGAAAGGTGGTCTAGGGGTTGATGAGAAAAAAATACGATATTATTTTATTCGTCTCTCGCGACGATCCGTATTAAGTGACACAGTCGTGAATAGACTCTCAGGAGTCAATGATATCAGAGGAGAATAATTTTTTCTTAATATAAATTTAGTTATTTAATGATACATCGAATCATCGAACAATCACGAAATTAGATAAAATTTTCAAAAAAATCTCTCCCTCCACTCCTTGTCCATCCGAACAATTCATTATCTCTTAATTGAATCATCACGGTATTCGTTATACAGTCTGTACATCGTAACTGTGGCACGACCCAAAGCATACTATGCTAAAACCAACAAGGTATACCATCTATAGGCATTTACTTGAAAAACAATATGTATTTGTCGCGTGGTCTCTTGGACCTTTTTTTTGCTTTAATTATTTTTTAATTTCTTCCCAAGCAGAATGCAAAAATTAATCAGTCCCTTCTAACAATGCGTTAGCACGCGACGGCATTTCTTTCCCCCGAAAGAACTGAAAAAAGCAAGGCGAAATCTTCTAAGCTCTATGGACGGGGCTTTTATACAGAACGTCCCCCTATGCCGTCACGTGTTATGCGCTACGTGTTACGTGCTACGTGCTACATCGTGCATGCTACGTGTTACACGCTACAGCATGTGTACACTGCTACATGCTTTATGCCATAGAAACACATTGCAGACGCGAAGACTTCGACACACTTCCATGTTGTAGGGACGCAGTCAGTGTTTAGCTACGTACCCGTAGTAGACTCTGGTATACGTAGGGGTGAGATACTGTGAGGCAGGGGATGAATATAAAACGCACACGTATTTGTCCGACTATACATATAGGTACAGGCATGCATATAGAGATTGATTATTCATTTTCCGATTCAACCTGCAGACCCGCCAGGCTGCACCAGCACCTGGCATTCAATTCTCCAGATCTGCCGAAAACGCATAGCCGGGCTTCGAGACGTCGACGCTGTGCGTCTACACTGGCGTCTTTCATTTTACATGAAAATCGTACGCGAGATTTCAGGTTCAGCACTTTTGCGCTTTCGTACCTCCTATGTAGCTGTGCACTTTGTGTATTTTTTTTTTAAATTCCCTTTTTACGTGTACGAGGTGGTCGAGGAGGTGAGTGATTTTTTATGATTTTCGATATTTTTGTTCGAAATTTTTTTTACAAGTTTTTTTATTGGCTCTTGACGGAGCTTTAATTTAATTGGAATGATCGAGTAGTCTTATATTTTATTGGGTTGATTTTTTTCTTTTTTAATAACAGCGAAATTTTAATTTATCTCCTTTATCGGACAGCTATTGAATGAAACGTGGATTTGAATAAGTAAACGAGGAATGTGATTTTTTTAATATTTCAATTGCCTTCACATTTTAACGAAGTGCTTTGATTTTTTTTTATGGATTGTTAATTTCAAATTTCCCGCCGTCCGTCGGATCCCGTTTGCGCGTATAAGCTTTACGTTCAGTTCTCGCTTAATCCGTACCGTTATTTATCATTTATCACGCGGAGCCTTCGACAGCTGCGTTAAACCGCAGGTATCGACAATTTCATTAGCGCAGGAGCTCCGCTCGATCCCGGATAATTACGCGGTCTTTCGTATCGCCGAGCCGGAACTGTTTTGGCTGTGTCGTTACATGTGCGATTTTATAAACGACGCGCTATGGAAAACGTCGCTCGCGAGATCAACGAGAATATAACCTGGATTTTCATTGGACGGGATATTTCAATTTTCAAAAAAAAAACTGGGTTCCCTCGCGATCTATGGAAACCGATGACTGTGCCTGACCAACGCCGTGTTTTCATTGGGCTTACCGGGAAAAGTAATGACGTCATTACTTACTCATGCTCCTACGAGCAATCGTTTCACGTTATGGGTTTTTTTTTCGCTTTTGTGGAAATACCGAGAAATTTCGAACGACCGACTCGAAGGACTCTGCTGTTTTTCTTTTTTCCTTCAAGCGAATTCCTTGCCGCGTTCACATGTACGCGATTAGCCAACGTCCGGCCGACTGTAAAATCCCTTCGGGAGTTATGCGTCTGGCTGGTAGCTATTTGAAAAGAACGCGAGATAAGAAGCAACGCGGGGGGATGCATTATTAATAAATTTTCATGAAACCGCCATTTACGATTTTACACGCAAAATGCTAATTCGCCATTATACATTCGTTCGGCCTGTTAAATGCGGTATTAAATATTAACTTCGTACGCGTAAATTTCGTAAATTCTGAAATTTTTCTTTTCACTAGTCCAAACCATGTTATTAGCCATCTTCAAGTCGTACGTTTATTATGGATCACCCTATATATGTCAAAGTCAGATTCGAGCAGGATCGAAATTATAGAACGGATTGAATTGTACACGTATTTTTTTTTCTTAAAATTTTTCGTATCCCGTTCGCTTGCAATATTGGCTTTCGTCAAATTGACAGGATATTATTCTATACGCGTCGCTTACTGATTTTTTAATTAAGAAAACCGAACCGATCCCGAACAGGAATGAAGGATGAGCTCAGGATATTTCTAGCGGAAATATGAAGAAAAATCGTTGGCCAACAACTCCATTCCTTTCTGGCCGCTGTTGTATATACACCGTGGCATGATAAACATCGCTGAAATAAATGATCTTTTCCGTGTCTACGAGGTTTGGACGTTCGTGGCAGCTACTGATAACAAGATATTTGTCTGACTGACGCAAGTAGTTTGTTTATCGGTCTTGAGTCGGTAGTATTTTTGCATCGCCTGTATATCTCTATATATACAGATATTAGATAGGACTTATTTGCATTGGCTTGATAATTCAATGAAGTAACAATTATATGTTTTCTGAATGCATGAAAGTTCATTTAATATTAATATGCAAACAGCTGATAATACGAATCCTCCACGGTGAATTCTGCCGTACGAAATTATTATCACATTTTCGTAATCGAGCGCGATGCAGGTGAACGAGAATTCGTTGTGTAAAATCTTTTAGAAAAAAAATCTTTTTGGTCTCCTCGATTACAAATTTTTTTAACTCCCTGCCAATCGCGTAGCTCTCTGCTGTACCATTTTTTGTACGATTTTTGTTTCTATTGATCTTATCGCGTTTATTCACAGGTCATCCAAAAAAGCTTTGTATGACGTATTCAATTGATTTTTTTTACCGATGTAAAAAAAATGATATCAATTTTCACTTTCTCGTTACCGTGTCTATATAGGTTTAATCAGTTTGGTTAATTTTTATTTTCTAGAATTCTCTATGGTCGTACAGGATATTTGTTTTTGTATAGGGAATCTACAATGGAGCAATCCGTTGTCACGTGCTAACTAATGAATCACACGGTATAGTGACGTATTGAAAAAAAAAACTTTGTTAAATACTCGGAAAGCTCTCACAAGAATCTACGGATAAGAAACACGCTAAACAACTTAGCTCGTCTTATTAGAAAGAGGAAAAATAGGGGAAAAGTAAAGAAAGTAAATCTTATCGATCCTATCACCTACACACTGCATTCACACAGCACGTACCGTAGTATAGCCGCGTGACTTCCCATAAGTATATCGGGTGATCCATCATACATCTTTTGCTCGAAGAAATTGACTCGGCTTATACAGGGTTAACTAGAGATTTGAACTATATTTTTTTTCTTTCCTTTCAAATACACGTTTCACAATTTATTCCACGTGAAAATATCTAAAAACGTATTATATTCGCTGATGAATTACTTGTACAAAATTTTCATTTATTTCTTTGGACTATTCTGTTGTTCGAAGTTACTTTTTGATTAAATTGATAAGAATATATTTTTTATTCTTGACTCTTTTCTATGATCGAATCCACGCAACATGGATCCCATTTGATTCTTTGCCTTTTTTTTTTATTGTATACTGGATATATACACTATACGTGGATATAACTCGCACATGTTACGTAACCTACGTAGGTATCATGGGAATTTATTGTGGCCAAGTTCGTGACGCAGCTAAATCCACTTGCTAGACCTTTTGCTAACATCGAATTCAGTGCTATCTATTGTGCACAGAGTACACACGTGGCCACATACGTATGAGATCTTTTGGCTCTTTCCTATTTTCTTTCTATTTCGACTATTTTTCTTCCAAGCAGTTTCGTGATTTTAGATTTGTAAATATTGATCGGAATTCGGCAACAAGTTTCTCCAAAGGCTGTACAATTTGCTTTCGTGGCTATTGACATTCCCTTGACTAATCTTTCAGTCTGTTTATCAACGACTGGATAAACAATAATTACGTAAACTGCAATGTTGATTTATAGTGAATTTTTCGAAATGCTCGATTATATCATCGAAAGATACTCGATCCAGCTGGTTGCTTTGGTTACGTTTCTTAGATGCCTTTTGGATTTGATATTTTTATTTATATTTGTAACAATCAGGTATCGTACCTCAACGACGTTGCTTTATCGAAATTCCCAAAAAAAGTCACGGAGAAATGATTTTTCGCGTTTTCAAAAGACTCAACAGACTTATTGTTATTTACAGGAGCATTAATCTGCGTCTGCCTATCGAGGGATGCTAAAGTCACTGTGGACAAGCCACCTCGTTACTTCTGTTGGGATTATTGGATTAGCATGGCACGATGTATTTTTTGGAAAATTTGTTGCCTGTTTTTCCACCCTTTTTCTTCGTAGTAAACGCATTGCTTGATATTTCGATTTTGGACGGGATAATCCCTTTGGAGGGTGACGAGAATCAGGGGTGATTACTCGTGATCGGTCAGACAGGATAGAGATAAAAATTATAATTGAAATGACCGAAAATTTTTTTTAAATACATATCCAATGATTAAATTTCATTGATCAGAAATTACGAAATACCAATAACCGATGTTGCGCGAATATCCTAATAGATAAACAATCATACCAATAACCCCCATATTTACTGTATACCTGAATCCCATGTAAATATCTTTGGAAAACAAAAGAAAACTCTTATCACGCAATCCCAAGAATCATTACGATAACGACAATTTACCCAGAACTCCGTTTTTTTTCCACTGACCTAACCTACCCTAAACCAGACCCAGGGTATCGCACGATAGTTGCCGATAACGACAGTCCCAAGTTGCTCGTCGTCCTTAACGATCAATTCTACGATGTTCCCTTTACACACGTTACGTAACAGTAAATACAGAAGTTGCGTAGAAACTGTTAGTCATTAATTTCACAAATAAATATAAAGGATCCCAGTATAGATACCCGTGACTCATAATACTGAATTGCGTAGTTTGCCTCATATATCAATTGCGCTTTTACATTCTCATCCTCGTGCAGATCCACCTATTCTCATATCCTTTATCTGGCTCCTAACCCAACCTCTCTCTACTAGCAAGAGTTGAACGCCCCTAAGGTCCCTACGAACTTTGCTCACGGCTAACATTGAACATGGACACGAAGTACGTTGATTGTGTGGTAGGAAGATCGCAAAGGATCAAAATTCCTGGAGATGATAGAGAATCTGGAATTTAAGCTCTTGAAATTCCTCTAACTACGACTACCCCTTCACCCCCACTCCGCCCATCTATCACCAACCCTGCATATAAGCGTGTGCGCATGCGCGGCTAACGAGAGTGGCTAAGACTCTGATAAAATGAACCGTAGAAACCACTTCCGGTTTGGGAGAGGATGCACTCCAGCTTCCTCAGCCAATTAATATGGTCTCTTCTAATACGAATGGCTTTCAGCGTTAATTATCGATCCCTGCCTTCAGAATCCTTGCTCCGTCACGATTTTACGTATTTAGCGTTGAACGTATGTATATAGCTATACGGTGCATGTGTATACCGTGTACGTAGAGGAGAGGGCTGCCAACCGGTAGAATCGATCGTGATAAATCGGCAGGAATCCAAGGACGATTTATCGTTGAGGATTATCGACGGTATAAATCAAAATGATGCCTGGAGAAGCATGAAATAAATGACTGGACGTTATACGCGAAGGTATCCATGGCGTCGGGCGAGTTAACGGTTTTATAGAGTCTTGTCCAGAAATCGTGAGGAATTCGATCGGCTTCGTATTGGTGTGGCGCATCGTTGCGCAACCTAGACATGTCGAATGCTGTTGAAAAATATATAAGGTATCGTGTTGATTTTTGTCACTGGGTATATTTCACATCGATATCTTTTTTTTACAATAAGAAAATCCTAACACGTGGACACTTGAGGTTTTACGGTTATATATATTTGTGTATGTGTATATACGTACCGCGTGTACTTCATTGGAAAAATGAGTGATATTTTATCTTTCATATATATTTATATACAGAATCTTTCATTTTGTAATATACGGTAGTATAGCTATACATAAAGAAATGTCTTTTCTCGTTGCTCAAATGAATAATACCAGAGCACAAGTTTTACATAAGTTTACCTTCGAGCTTTGCTTCTGTGAAATTACGTTTGTTAATTTTTTTTTGGGACACCGGGTACGTACAACGGGGGCCCCGTGTACACAGCGGTTAGAACTTTTTTTTTTCTTTCGGTGGATTTTAATTACGCGCTCACGTGATTAGATTGAACATTTTCTTTATTACGTTTCTTCATTCTTGCTCCAACCTTGTGCAAAAAATAATTAGGGTTGTCACGAAGTAATTTTTTTTTTTCTAACTTCATGTACCGGTAACACATACATGTTACTTAACCGCAGTTGATAACCACTGGTCAGTTCGTAATGCGCTTCTCTACCGGGCAGTGACCTGAAATCTCGCAATATAACCAAGAGCCTTATCACTGTTATCATTATAAATTTAGCAATCTCCGTGCGCCGCGTAAAACTGTCCCGAGAGCCATTTTATCAAACGTTTATCAACGTACAAAGGCAAGATTCGCAAGATAACTTTATCGTACAGTCTCCATACAAAGTCCACAATAGCACTCAAAATTCAATGCAATACAAGATGTTCAAAAAGCTTTTACCTTGGCACAAATTAAAAAAAAAATCATTTAGCAAAACTGTTTATAATCAATTGCCAGTATATATATTTTTTTATGTATCTTGCAACAATTCCAACCTGTTTGAGGATCCAAGCAACAATGTAAATGAAATGTATCATGTGTCTACATATACACATATCATATACCGACGAAGCAAGGGGCCGTCACACGGAACGGTGCGAATTGGCACTAAAACACGAACACGTCGTGCTGCAAATCGCATTACAGCCCGAAACTTCCGGATGTGTTGATTATGTGCACAGCAGCCGCAAAAGGCATTCCGGAATGGCAACATCGTTCCCGCCGGCTTCTGCGTCCTCCGTCAGGATTCCGTTACATCCCGTGCACGTGTTACTATTCCATTGACATTTACGCATTTCATGTTCCTTCGTATGAACTACGACACGCTGTATCTAATATATGCGTAATATAAAAGATAGGAAACGGTACCATAGTATATCAGTACGTGCACATATCTATGGCCTTACGTTATTTAGTTATGTTGGGTCCTTTAGGTTCATCCTCTTGCTCACCTTCGATTTTTGTTTAAAGTGTATGTATGTATGCATATGGGGAGAATATATGTATAAAATGTATAGGACACATATGAACCGTTATATCCGTAATACATATAGTAAAAGATACCGAGCACGTATCCGAGATGGAATATAACCGTCATACGTAGCAGGACGGAAGATTTATCATTGTGACAAATCCGAGTCAGCTCTTGCAGAAGGGTGGGAGGGAGGGGGGGGGGGGTCAATTTGAAATTGTAAAAAATAAGTAGAATCGATACCATGGGATGGGTAGGTAGTTAACTTTGCCAATATCTCGTGGCAGGGTGCAGGTTAATGGTCTGTATGTTATAGAAGATGAGAGAGAGAGAAAGAGAGAGAGAATAACGAGTGGATTGATAAATGAAGATGAATTATGATGGGCGTGTTAATGATAATCTAGAGTCACTTTCATGGGATTGGATTTTAAGTGTATAATTATTGCATTACGTATGTAACTACAGTGTGTACTATACTGTATTATAGTATGGAATAGTAGAGTATGCTGTATTTACTATACTCTATTATACAGTATACTGTGAATAGGTATTCATAAATCGATTGTACTTTGGATTTTGTTTTTTATTTCTTATCTTTAGGTGTTTCTAAATATGTCGGATGATGAAGACTTCATCTTCGCGTTACGCGATGAGCTCGATGGATTCAATGTGCTTGAATACGTCGGTTGGTTATTTTTATACGACTTCTTGACAGTAACGTGTTTCGGTTTTTGATATTATTTAGACAGCAGTGCCAGGATGAAGTTTCTGATCTGGAAGTGGTGCGGTTTGTTATGTATGGGAATTAGATGAAAATTTATTTTAGGCTTATCCATACGTACAGTGGGTTATTGGCACAATTGTAACAGAGTTGAAGCACCTGTCATAGTTGTCAGTGAAATTTTGTTATTTGTGGGTATTTGACATATCGTATTAATTTGATGAGTTTTTAAAGTTTTCATTAGTTTTTTATGTATTTCGTGTACGTAAAAATGTTACTGCAGCATCCGATTCGGTCCATTCGCGTAAGATTGCCGGTTACATTGGCACCATTTCATTGTAAAACTTTAATACGCGATTTTGTGCAAAAACGATATCAGTTATATCGACAGACTTGAATAGTACATTTATAATCTTATTAATAGATATTCGTGGTTGACGGACGTTCATTGATGTTACGAAAGGGTGAATTATCAGAAACAGTTATCGCGTAATACGGATATCGAATCTTAGAAAATTATAATAACGTTTTAATTGGTAGACATACTTACATACATACACTTGTTGGCTGTGACGTGAATTAGGTGAAAAAAATTATTTTTGAAAAAAATTAAAAAATTTCTACTGCAAAATTGCAGCTAATCTTGTCTGGTGATTATTGAACTGATGAAAAATGAATATAATAGAAAAAATAAATCCAAAAAACGTAAATACGTAGTTGGTAACAAATAAATATTAACCGCGACAATCGATATCAATCTGGATTATCTGTTGAGAACTCCTCCAGATATCCTTTTTTTTTTAAATAACTAATCAGGATTATCGCAATCGGATTACACGTTTTAGAATTAAAGGGGCATTTCGAAATCCAGCAATAAAGACTGCCTTTGATATTGTCATTATCGGAAACCCGTAACGCCGAAATCCATTACTTTGAGAATGCGGCTTGAGTGGATGCTTACACGGCATAACTATATCTGTATATTCTGTATATATGCAATATTGCAATTATTGCCCATTGCAAACATTATCAAATAAATATGTAGATTTCGACTACTTTTCACAATCGCAATACAAATAATTGTATCCTTTCTTGGAAAACATCTTATTTTCGAATTTTAGCCTTTTTCCATTTTTTTTCTTTTTTTCCACCCTTCGCCCACATATCCCTCAAGCCCTTTCTCGTAGATCTTGCAAGGCTGTCACGTTCTTATTCAAATCATCCCTACGACATAAAATGCCACGTAGATCAATTTTTCCTGATTTCATAGAAAAAAAGTAATAGATTTATAATCATTCTCGAGTGTGCAGATAGCAAAGGGAGAGATAAGAAAAATTTTATAGCATTAAGAAGAAAATGAGAGAAAATGATGCGCACGGAGTAATCGTAATGCCAATGAGGGGCAGGGGATGCCAGACCCCCTCCTAAGTCATTCCCACTGTCATTGAATGATTCATTCCAATCAAGGAATGTGAATAATATGCATGATTCACGTAGTCATTCTTCAAATTGGATTAACCCATTTTTACACCTTTCATAAGAAAAAAAAAAGAACAATCATAACATACGGTATTCCCTCATTAATTTTTCTATCCGCTTTATTCCCTGCAATTTTTCTCTTGCCTTTCGTATTCCTGGCGTCTCTTCGTTCTCGTAACTCTCGCTTTACACAGTTTGTCAGGTTTTACTTCCGTATCCGTAAAATTAATCGCGAACGTCAGACGTGACGGCACAATAATTATGGGACAAAGTAAAAAGAAAAAATCTTCTGGCGAATATCGATGAGAGATTCGCACTAAACGAATGCAACCAGGTACCAAAGTACATTTAAATAATTTAATGGTCGTCATTTCTTTCCTTTGCAATTCTTTTCTTTTTTTCATTAAAAACGTATAAATAAAATAGAGAGCCTCCCGTCGACCGATACAAAGAAAAAATTTTGTTCACCATCGCCTCAACTAAATTCGTGTAAAAAATACGAAAACGAAGTTTTCCCTAATTTACGATATCATCATACTTCCATAATTTAACGTCGAATATTTGGAATCTTCTATTTCACATAATTAACGTACGAATCTCGTCTCTAAAAAACTTGTATGTACCATCTTGTTTTCTTGTGCCTGAAAAATCCTGGATTATTATTTGATTAATTATTTTTTTCACATACGTCAAACTTAATGCCGCATAATGATTTTTAATTAATCGTCATTACCTGCTGCGAAAGCTTTATTGATACCACTAATTAATTCATTCCCCTAATTCCCGGGATTAAAGCATGCAGAATTTACTAGCAATGTACTATACGTCTATACTCGGTTCGTGCTATGTGTGCAGGCACCTGGAGAGTTTGCTTACTGCATACTCAATCGGGTAATAAGGCGAAGAGAGTGGCGGGTTCGTAGTTATGTTATGTATGTCTACGCTCCTCAAGGCAAGAGCTTAATACAGCTTGGAGCTTTGAGATGACTGCACAGTAGTGTGCCTATATAATATATAGATATACACGCGTATATCTATATAACAGAATTTATGTTCCGACATATTGTATAGTATAACGTACACATATAACTTGACTGTGATAGAATCCTGTAAATTTTACAAGCCAGACATACGAGCTTGAAAGTTCTCTGTATAGTGTCAAAGTTCACAAAAATCCATTGACCTTTACTATGTAATATTTATTGATAGCACGTAAATTAACTATCGTAGAATAATTATAAATCATGCCCCTTCGGTTAGACTTACTTGTAAACCATATTTTCCTAGATGACAGCTTTTTTTAAGCTCAGAACTTCTTTCGTATCAAATATGTAGATGCGCGATAAATTTTAATTCGCAAAATTAAAATTCCACGCCTGTCGGAATACGACTTTGCGTCTGTTTCCTTTGTAAAAAAAATTTTGTCTTTCATTTTTATTTTTCACACTGGGTTCACGAGTTTACTCAATGCGGACGAGAAAGCCGCAAACACGCAATTTCTCAAAGCTTTTTCTATATACCATTGAGAACTTACAATAATACGGTCAGAGCTTTTTCGTGAAACGTCCCGACAATTTATTATCCTATCGCTAGGCAATTTCTAAACGATATTCACTATTCAGCTTTAACTTAATTCCGACTCGAGACGTATTTTTCGCGTATTCTAAAAAAAGGCACTCGCCAATTTTCAGTACAACTCCGTAACTAGCAGCGAGTGTACACCGTTTAATGAAATACTTGTGAGCTGCAAAATGTTGGTGTATTGTAGATATATATAGGTTACAAGCCTCCGCTTGGTACCGGAAGTAAATTTTGCCCATAAATTAATCCGCTCGGTGTTTCCGCTGCAGAGGCCATAATTTAGGTAGTTTGATACAGATAGGCCTATGCTGGATATATATACATATCGAGAGAGAGGAAGGAGGCCTCATTATAAACGTGATGGAATTAGCATCGCGACGTTCAAATTGTACAATAAATGGTTGACAGTCAGTAAATCCGAAGGTGGGAGGGGGCGTAAGAGTCCCTCATCATCGATTCTTGCTATCAATCAGCGAATTTTCTTCAATAAAAATGCGTAAATATCCTGGGCATAATATCGCAAGAACCTCATCAAGACCTAAGGCCGAAGCTGTCCCAGATGAGTAATGGGAAACCGGGCTAATAATCGATAATCGGCTTTTTTTCTCTCCAAAAGTCCCTCGCAATAATTGATTACTCGAAAATGGAAATATTCATTTGTCTACTTAGATATTCAAACTAGCGCTTTAGCGTCGGGAATTATTCATGTCACGTAGTTCGTATTTTATGCAGCATTGCCCCCCCCCCCCCCTCCTCCCCTCCCCCTCCCACTCACCCGCTTCGCTATCAATCTGATAAAAATACTCGAGAGTGACGCGTATCTCGAATATTTTCGTTGAATCTTTCGTGCAATTGGCATATAGTACGTTTACGTGTAAAAATGCTTTTTCTTTTCATTATGAATCTTAACAATTGCAGCGCTTAACACATCGCGCGTGACTTTTCATAATATCCCTGAAAGTTATGCTAAATTGGATGTATTTCATGTATAGCAGCGCTAAACCACGTGCGTGCTTACTTTGTAATGTACTGTTGTGTACGAAGCCACGTGGGACTTGCTCGGAGAATTACTTGCTTTCGATCTGTCAGAAAAAGTCATTTTTGACGTTTTGCCGCAGCTACTATACCTACCTGTATACAGTTACGTACAAAAGCCAATTAACGTAGCTTATCTATCTACGTGTCTCTATCTGCTCTCTTCCCTTTTGCCTACCCACGTACACCCACGTCTTTGTAAGCATGGCTGTACTTATTTCTGTGCACTGTATGAGTCAGGACTTTTAGTCTCGTCCCCTTCAACTAATTACACGTTTCAAGGACTTGCAGTCGGAGTAGCAACAACAACGGCAAACAGGAGTCGTGTGTACCGTTCAAAAATGTTGTACGTACTGTAAATGCCTATAATGAAGTTTATTTTTCCACTAACGAGACTTTTTGAAAGTTAAATATACTTGTACAAAATTTTGTCGTACATTAAAAAAATTTTTGTGAACCTTTCCAAGTGGTTGTTTTTCTTTTGGTAAAAGGGGGAGGGAAATCTAGAGTATCACGATAAGGGAAATGGACAGAACGACATGTCACGAGCCCCTTCTTTGATATGGTCGTGTCTAAGCCGATCTCATAAATAAAACAGTTTTAATTTCAATTATATCCTGATTCTGCGTAGTGGCTGACATTGATCCGTGAATTTGTCACGCGATTCCGTGAACGCACGTGGCACTTACTTTTACACGTGATTATGTGGATAAATTCACACGATGCTATATGTGTGTCATTCCAGGAAATAATAATTTTCGAAATAATTTTTAGATATTTTTATACCCACCATTGTCACTAGAGATATCATATTTCGGTGTGTTTCGATTAATTTCGATTAATTCTCTAGAACCAGAGAACATGTTACCTGCTAGAATGCACTAGCAACGTGAAAAATATGACGTTTGACAGGTTGACGTAAAGCAACGTGGTTACGTATGATTTACCGAGAGATCATTAAAATTCTTTAAGTCGTTAATCTGATCTTAACTATCAGTACTGCCAACGTCATTATCTTAATGGATCGTATGGTAATTACACGTGAGGCAATTTCGTATCTTGCTAATCATATGGGGCTGTCTGATAAGTATAGTAAAGTCAATGTATGCCAGTATGAAAGTAGTGTATTTGGTTAGACCAAAAATTAAAAAAAAATGATATATGTAAAATAGTATCAAAAAAATGATATGTAATCAATGTAAACTCATGCAACTGGATGTAATGTTGGCATCAATGGTTAAAGACGTTGCACGTGTATTCGACTGATAATTAATTAAAATATCGATTTACCGTGACCTCGCGGCTCCTCCAACCCTTCCGGGAGCCCAGAATCACGTGAATATTTCGTATAGCGCTGCTGCCACGGGCATATGCTAATAATGCAGTTTCTATTGGAATAATGATTCCTCCTGGCAAATTGTTGGCGAACGGTGTAAAAACATGCAGATGCACTTAACGCATCACTCGTCGAGTCATTACGTTGATATATTTTCCTATTCTTTCTCGCTCGCTCTCCCTCTCTTTCTCTCTCGCTCTTTAATTTTTTCCCTCTCCTTTACTCTTTTAACTATATTTTCCCTAGCTCAAGCGCGGTGTTAAAAATGACGAGGGGGTTAGCAGTGGCGCGAAATTACATGGGAACTCGATCTCGGGGTCAAAAGTTTATGTATGGTGTAATCCGTTTTATGTCATCAGGAATATTTGTTTCTTTTTTTTTCTTTTCTCTTCTTCCTTCTACCTTTGAATAGGTTCATTATGTGGTGACTTAATTGTCAATACTTGAATACTTGCTTGTAATTTTCTACCAAAGAATTGCTGGACGGCGTAACTCATTTACATTTTTTTTTTTTTTTTGAGGGCACAGTACGAACAGTTCCAAATGTCAATTTGAATCACGAAAATCATAAATTACACAGAATTCGTATTATCTTGTATCCTGTGTTTTGTGAGAATTTTGCAATTTTACTGCAACAGGGTCTTTTCTGAAAAACCATCGAAAATTAAAGGCGGATTGGTATTATTAAATATTATACGTATATTTTGATACGTCTCAAAAAATTGCATGGAACTCATAGCTACTTGTTAATTGTTTCACGTGATAATAACTTATCAAGTTATCATGTATGTAACAGAGTGCCGAAAAATACGCTTGCACTAGATATGTACGTGAGAATTAGTTATTACGTCATTATAAGTTACCACGTGTCGGTTTGAGGTTATGACGTCACTCCCCAGTGCTCTGAAGGTTGCTGATAAAGGAGTTACAAAAAAGGGATCGAAAGTCAAATTAAACAAAAAAATTAATAAAGGGGAGTTTTGCGTCTCTGTCGCGTAAAACCAATGAATTGTAAAATGAATATACGATTTCGATGTGCTATCATAAATACCCATTTCCACTCATATCATTTTATCAAGCAATTAATTATTTTAAACGTAACGCGTGAAATCAATGTATCGCTATTTAATACTCGTACGCTGACTAGCATTACGAATGACGCATACATATGTATACAGGCTGCTGCATAAATTTTTTAATTATAAAATGAAATTACGCAAGTTTCTGTCGACGCATATAATTATAATTGATCTCCTGTAACCATTACAAAATTTAATCGATTTTAAATAAAAATTAATTTTGTTAATTTGATTCCTTTCTCTTTACATGTCCGCCTATTAAATTTTATCTTATGACCGCTTATCGATTAATTTTTCTCAATAATTGTACATCGATAATCGGTTTAGTATACCATTCATAAGATTTCTCTTAGCAAATGTGCGTCTATTATTTTTATTACTCGAACGGAAATACTCTGATAAATTCGATTTTTCCATATCAATTACGGCAATAATGTCAAATTTTTGTCCGATCAATCAATTAATATTGAATATCAATCAATCAATTCTCGATAAGGTATTAAAGTCCGTATCTTGCATCGACATAAATAAACTGATACAACCTTCACGAAAATCCATGTCAATAAAAATTGTAGATATCAAATTATTGATTTCTCACTAAAATATCAAACAATCCCTAATTCTGTACTACAACTCTAAACTCCACTCTCGCTGGTTTTCTGTCATTCACGAGACTCAACCGATTCTAAGTGCAAGAGAAAACCAAAGCCGCTCATAGCTCGTGCAAATTTCAAGCCACGAATCGATATTGCCAATACGACTGGTATATCTATATCTATATGCGATTCATACAGTTAACGAGAATGGCTGCAGAAACGTGCGTAGTGTTCGCGTAGCTCGACGCAACGTCGACAGCACGTAATATTGCATACCAGAATTCTCTACCACCAAAAAGAGAGAATATTGTTTGGTACTTTTCGCACGTTCTCAAAAATTACCAGAAATTTCCTCAATTGAAAATTGGCGCATTGTTCCCAATGCTGAATCCGCATGTACTCTTCGCACCGAACGAATCTACACGGCACACGAATAATGCCCGTAATGGCAGAGCCTTTGAGAGATTATAAAATTGTAAATTTCTCCACCCCCCACTCTCCACCCCCCCTCGTCCGTAATTTATTAAACTCAAAAAAAAAGATATTCCCATAATCATAAATATTTATATTTTTTAACATTAAAAAATTACATAAATTTTTTATTAAAAAAATCCACAATCTTTTACACGCTACAAATATACCCGTCGATCTGTCAAAAGATGGATCAACCATCGATCCCTCTAATCTTACTATAATCTAGTCCTACCAGATCACTGATATGACTATATCAGCTGCTATTGCGTGTGGTGCATGAATGACGCGTGCACTCCAATAAGCAAGATGCAGGAATGCAACGTTGAATAGGCTGAATTAATGGGGTAGTAACGTTCAAGGCAATAACGAGGTTCTAGCTGGAGCCAGTAGTGGGATGCTGCACCCAGCAACTTGCTACTGGACCAAAGGTCCACCATGTGACTCGCCACGATTCTGTTCTATATACGCTTAATTGCATTGCTTGTAATTTGCCATTAGAAACGATCAAGGCTTCACTATCGTCGCGCGCTGCCTTCAACTGTTATTCAAACTATCCAGCCAGTCGTGCAGATCGCACTGCTATCTATAACTATACTCTTATCAGTTGGCACTATATGCCAGTATCGATTAAAACGCTAGTCATTATGAGCCATAACAACAGTACGTACGTAATACCAAACTAGGATCAACTACAACGCACCGTCAATTACAGCGTCAAATTAGTGTCCATTATAGTAGAATTTACTATCAATCATTTCATTATGCATAGTAGGCCATCAAATGTGCATTCGGTACGGAATATGGTTATCAGGAAAGTTTTACTATCGTGCCTAAGTGCCGTATCCGCTGTAGACGATCTATAGTTTATATTACCCTAAAGCCGCGTTCGGGGATCGCAACGACGGAAAGGAAGCATTTTCAATATGCCAGTAGGAAATGCCCATGGGTGGCAGAGGAAAGCGTAAAAACCAAGCGGGTAATCCGTTATGGCACGCAGCCGACATTTTGCTCCTCCCGTGGGAAATGAAATAGAGCGCCGTTAATTAGAATATTCAATATAACGGTTGGCGGGGGGGGGGGGGAGGAGGTGGTAGGGGAGGAGGCGCGGCCATATAAACGACCCTCTGCCTAACGCTTTTACAAGGGATGCCTTAACGGGCATTATTTATCAAAGGACAAGAGTTTTAAAAGATTTTCTTCTTTGACAACAATTTCTCTCACCCTGTATAAAAGCTTTTCTTAATATGTCTTATGGTCACCGGGTATTAACCTAAGACCGTTCACTATGGTACTTTATGGATCCTTACCTCTGACCTTCTTTTTATCAGCTTCTGACCCTTTTATATTTTATTCTTTGTCCACCTCTCTCTTTCCTACCCCCTTCGCCTAACTTCCTGTAATTCTCCGGACCCCAGCATCCTTGTCTTTGCTTTTCATCTTTTTTTTTTCTTTTTTTTTTCACCAAACAACACTTTAACCTCTCTTGACTTCTTTAAGGGCTATGGATCCTCTTCAATGCGGAACCCTCTTTTGATATCCCCTCTTCCGCCACTCTTCTCTTCATCATCTTCGCTTTGGGTTAAAAACGAACGAAATGGAGGAGGGAGTAATCATCGTGTAACGCGAAATTAAAATTCTATTCATGGTTATCTAATTCAAAGGTGATTATAAATCTTTGCGACCGTAACGCTTTTATAGAATCGACGTCGTGAGAATTCGCCTTAACTATTTTAGGCGCATTTTCTTTTCTCTCTCGTTGTTTTTGGCTCGTATGAATTATTTATAAGGGCGGGGAAGAAGTTAGGACTGTTAACTTCAAGCCTGGTACATTCTGGTGCTGCCTTAAATCTCCCAGTTTGTAGTCCTCTGTAACACGGCGTGTATGATATACGTGTATACATGATTATGAAATAGCAAAGTTTAATTTTGATAAGAGCGATAAATAAATTTCCTAGGCAGTCGTCGGATTATAAATAAAAAATTGTATAAACATTACGTCGTTTTAACGCTTTGATTTTACCTGATACTTAAAAAAAATTACGTAATAATATTATCCGTTGGAAATTGGCATTACGATCTGCATTCTTGTCGCGTTCTCAAAATCAGCAAAATCTTAGTCGCGCGTCATTCCAGGAAGCTGCGATAACCACGAGCTACATAAGTACCCACGTACTTTTTTTAAGTCGCGATATTGAAATTGACGGCACGTTTCTATTAATTTAAAGCTCGAAGCACGTTCAACTCTCAACTAACAACAATGCATATTTTATCCGCGTCGCTGTTAACAGGCTTTGACATTATGCTATTTGCTCCCTTGTTACGAACAAACTCGGTTTCGCGTCAGTGGACGCGAATTAACTTCTACAATCGGCTGCGCAATTACCGATGACATCGTAAATTTCGTATCGGCATGTGTGCATACATGGTGCCCGGTGCCTCCTTCGGGTTGATAATAAAATCGATAGCGCGTAAGATTCTTGGAAATTGCTTGCCGATGAAGGGCCCTTGACGATCAGTCAATCTTTATGTATAAGGATATATATGTATATACTACGTGGCCAACAAATACAATTAATCGAGTGACGTAATGAAAAAAAAAAGACGGTAAAAGGATACAATTTCTATACAGGGCGTCCTTATTGAAATTGATATCCATCCTCCCCTTTCAGGAATTCTCTTTATTCTCTTTTTTCCCGTTAGGTAATCGCTTTTTACCGATTTAAGCCGGGCTCTTTGCACCACTGGACAAATCCACGTGTCGACGGTGACGCGTCGCATTGACGATTTTACGATCGATCGACAATCGATATTCAGGACGTACAGAAGCAAACGAAACGTAGTAACGAAGTCGAGCCGATTTTCTCTTGCGGGAATAAAAGTTCAGATAAAAGTGTCGACCCAGTACGCAATTTCCGGTAAACGATGTAAACTGAGAGTGGCTGACTAAAGGAACGTGTGAGAATGGCCAAGAGCGTGAAGAGAGGTTGACTGATACGGGTGATAGGGGGAAGAGGGAGGGCGAAGGGGGGTTACTGCAGTATCCGGAGAAGCAACAATTACAAGCCGCGTTGCGTAACCTTAGCGCGATGAGAGCTCGTAATTTGTAGGGGCGCTCTAACGAGACGATTTCATGGTAATCTCGTATATTGGTCCAGAGGACCAAAAGAGGATAGTTCGATAAGCGATGCCGGGTACCGCCAAATGTGAGGGTCAGGTTAGTAAAGGGAGAAAGTAGTCAAGTTGATTGAATAAAAGAAAAAAGAAAGGAAATAAAAGAGCGAGTGAAGATAAAGAGAGACGTGTATAGTGACAAAGGAAAAATCTTTAAGAGAGCAATTCAGTTCACTCGTCGCAGCATCCTCCGGGCTCCTTGAGAAATACTTGGAAAGTAGTTGAGGAAACTTGATAAGGAGATAGACGAGATAATGTGAAGTGTGTATACAGTGATATCGTATATGCATATCCCAAATACAGTTAGCTAGATTACATATTGGCTAAGGGGCTCCGATCGTCGTATGTACCATAGTCCTGCGCCGAGGCGTCGGGACGCCCGAAGGGAGGCGTCGTTTAGACGAGTAGCTAATATCTTGGCTAACTAAATATTACGACAGACCCTACCGCTCATTTCGTATTCTGCGGGAATAATTTTATTTGAAGCCATTAGACTATGGCGCGATGCGTCGTTCTCCTCTGGACAAGTGGAAAGCGAGACGTTAATGCCCACTTCCGTCGCGACGCTGTAGCCGTCCTCATCGTTTTATTATTTTATTCCTCCCCCTGCTATACTGTAACTTCTATAATTTCGTCCTTTTAACCAGCCTCTCTCTCTCCTGTTTATACCCTTATCCGTTTCTCCTTCCGTTTCATTCAGGAAACAGTCATTAACTACAGTACCTGACTACAATCTCCTGGAGTTATCCTAAATTCGTATGTTAGACTTAGGCACGCGTAATTCCTCGTAAGAGCATAGTTACTGATATTAGTAGGTACGACTTGGAGCGAGTCGGACAAAATTTTCACTTGAACGCGTAACCTGGGTGATTTATGATACAGGGTAATCTGCTCTTAAATGGAATAGAGAATTAGAGTTAGTAATAACCTATGCCAAAAATTCTATATATCATCGAACGGATTCGATAAGTTAAACTTGAACGTGTCACTGAATGACGTCAGATTTATTTTGGTGACCGATCGTTATAGTAGACCCAGGTATAGATAAAGTGATACGACTCTTAGCCTTCGGTAACAGCACTCGAATGATCAATAGCTTTTCTCTTGAGTTTTATTTTTTTTTTCTATTTTTATTTTCCTTTCTTTTCTTTCTTTTCGCTTTATTCCGCTCCACTTCTCTCTTCTTTCTTTCGAATAGTATCAGGACCTGCGGGCATACCCGTGGCCTTTTGACTAGTTCGAGATCTTTTATCAGACTGTACTATCGGTTGCTACATTTTCTATTGGCTATTTGTTGGCTATCGATATTATCAACTTCAGATGAAATCTCGTATTAAAGCCTGACGAAAAATATCAGCCTTTCAGTGGAAACGTTTCACGTTTAAATTACGCGTGCGTCGACACTAGCGCCACGCGTGGCAATGCGCGCAGTTGGATGAACAGCGCGGAAACATATCCATTGTATTCGCGCGAGACTTCCAGTCGAAACAATAACAGTTGTTCTAACTGAAAAAAATATGTGAATTTGCAAGCAGAGCTTTTTCTTTCACCCGGAATTGCTTTCATCAAACTAAATAAATTTAGAAAGTAGAATACACTTTTTGACTATTTATTTTTTAATCCTCACGAAAAGCTTCCTATATGTCTATAATACTCGTACAGACGCTCCTTCTGGCGCTACTGTTTTATGCTTTAGGAACTTTTTCCACCAACGTTTGTCCCGTAATATCTCAAGCCGGATTTTCAACCAGGCGTAATAATCCCTTAGCATTTTTTAAATAGTTTCATTACCAGTACTTATATACGGACTATACATAAATGTCATATGTATATATAGCTATATGTACTGTATAAGGTTTTATTTGATAACCTCACTTTTCCTATAGTCGCTTCTGCCTAATATCGCTCGTATTACTGTAGCAGGGTAAATCCTGCAATACGATTGGATGAATTTTATCGTCAGCATGAGTCGATACTGGTGTTAGGGTAAAAGCAGCTTTGTAAGCGAATTATGAATACAGGCCTTTATACCTACCCACTGTCCTCGCTACTACGGCCAAACTATCCGAATAACGTCGCGACGCCTGACAACTAGCATGCCAGAGTTTCCTCGTTCGATGGAAACAGGTTGAAGATGCCAACCTAAAGGCGCGCGCACGTGACAGCGCTTCCGGCAGTTATTGAAATTTACGGTGAAATGGTAATTTCACCGCGTTTCGGTGAACCAGTGTCGAGCAAATGAGAAGCAGCCCTTACCTAGGTAACGCCACACCCTCTTTAAATTTGTCACCACCCTTACGAATATAAAAATGTAAGAAGTATACGTGCGACTGTGTACTCGTTAAAAAAGGGAATTATTTAATTTATGCATATTAAAAATAATAACAACGTTGACGTCAATTTTTCAAAATCAATAATCAAATTTGGTATCATTTATCTTTTTCTTAATCTTTAGAAACTTATTTCACTTCCTGATTATACGTACTAATGTTATTAATATATTTTTAAAAAATATATAATTTAACTCACAAACTTTTTTAATGATTTATTAAAATTTTGTGTATAATGAGCTTTACACCCCTGTTAATCCAACCCCCTATCTCTCTCTCTCTCTCTCTCTCTCTCTCTCTCTCTCTCTCTCTCTCTCTCTCTCTCTCTCTCTCAGGGTCTAAAAATCTATTTTAATTATATAATCTGATACGTGACAGTACATTTTAACTTACACATACTTAATGAGTAGTCAGGGATAATGAGCGTGATCTTTAATAAAATATTGAATAATTCATTAAAACCAGATGCGAATTGTAATTCGACTGGCATGCGACTGCGTGAAAATGATTATTATTCGAAAAGATCAATATCAAAGCTAAGGGTGTCTGTCGAAATTTGAATGAAAAGGGATTAAGCATACATAGATATAGATCCTCTTGGATCCAAAAGCCCTTCTTGGAAAATTGAATAGATCAGAGAGGCAGAACAGGTATGGAATTCGCAATCGGCTGGCTTGTTACTTCCAGCGAAGATATCGAACTTTCAATATGGCTTAGCTCACAGTAAGTAGATAGGTAGGCAGGTACTCGGGGAATCATCGGGTTGCCGTTAATACCCTGTTAAAGAAGGAGATAGAAAATGACGACGTCGGGCTTCGGCGTCGCGCGACGTCGCAGACTTCTAAATAAAACTCCGAGCGACATCGCGTAAAAATAATAGGTAACGAGAATTTTTTTAATTCAAAATAGTAATAATACTGATCTTATTAATAATTAAATTATTTTAGAAAATTGCTTATTTAATTGGATTATCATCATCATAGGTATTCTGATAATTTGCGGCTTAGGCTAGACTCTTATGTATAGTGATAGTCAACATGAATCGATAAATGTTAAAATTTTATTCGAATGGTCCACGCCCTCTTTTCGTGTTGATATAATAAGGGTTGAGGATAATTACGTAAAGACAACTTTTGTTTCTATGAAAACTCCCAAGGGTTCTTACTCGTGCAGTAGTCTTTTGAGCCTCATGGTACAACTAGTTATTATAGACTATAGTCTTGTCGTTATATTCTTATATTATATATGTATATTGTGATGTGACTCTTCGACTCAGGGTCACAAGGCGACTCCAGCTACCGATTCAGATAACGTCCTCGCTTTCTGCTTCCCTTCGAGTCGCCAGTCTCTTCGGAAGCTACGCTCTCGGGTTGATTCGCACGGTTACGCCAATGCTCTCGGAAAGATTCGCTGTTGTTCAGTTGAGGTCGAGGTGCTCGAATCTGCCGTGAAGAGATGGCCTCGACGTAACGAGCTGCCCGGCAGAGGAGATGACC
>JAYRCB010000832.1:559978-579888 GCA_036026315.1 Trachelus stipa
TTCCGGCTGTGTTTTCTATACGGTATAGAAAGTTTTCGCGTTGCTCTCGCTGTATCCAGAAAATCCTATAGATTTTCTACGTGTGTTTCGGAAGTGTAGTGTTGTGCTATAGTGCAGTGCTCACCCGAGTGTCTCTTGGATGCAGTTCTCGGCCTTTACGGATCAGCGGAACCAGCTCCGGTGAGGACTCTCAATTTATTAATTTTTGAAGGGTGTTGCGTTTCTCGATTTTACGCGTCCCCAAAAATCGGCAGGATCCGTTAAGCAATCGTCTCTTCCGATAGATTCTGTCAGAGCTCTCGTTTTGGCGGAGTTCAGGCTGTTCTACCTGAACTCCCAGGTCGTACCGGCTTGTCAATTCCCAGTAAAACAATAATTGGCAGACGCCTGCCTAGCGAGCGGATGCGTGGACGAAGGGCGGACGGCCGATGGTGACGTAGGTTAGTCCTCGGATTTTCGTTATCGATGCCGAGAAAAGCAGATACGTTACAATATATATACTGGTAATTTATACACTGTCTTTTCCCCCTCATTACTTAACTGTATTTACTTTGCATTTAGCAGAAATAAAATATTCTATTTGTATTCGGTAAGTAGTTAAAGCCCGAAAATAGTCAGACACGTAGAAGAATCGAAAAATTTGACTGTCTTTCTTCATGTGACGGACGCCGCTTTACTTTTACGACTTTTTCCTCGTAGGAGACTAAAAACTTTTTTCACCTTTTGTGACGTAATGATCCTCGGTTAATTATGCGAACCCTTTGTAGTTGAACTGACCTTTTAGGACTCGGGAATTTGGGTGTTACGGACTTGAAAATGTTTATATGGTTTTGGGCGTGTATACAGAAGACCCTATGGTATTGTATATGTATAATGTATGCATATGGGACATGCTTAACAATTGTCCAACACTTTACCTTATTACATTCTTAACAGTACTTACCTTTTTTAAATTAAAACACAAAATTGTTCCTTGTGTTATAAAACTGTATATACAATACGTCAATGTCTCGCGTGAATTCATTTTTACAGTTTCCTTTCTTTACGGTTTTCATAGACACTTTCAGAATAATCCTCGTCTTTATGGAGGATGTCACGAATAATGAAAATAAAAAAAATTAAAAATTAAAAACAATTTTCTTTAATATCCCAGAAATGTGCTATTTATTAGATTTATTTTCTTTCAATAACAGTCTCGCGATTTCGTCCGAGTAACAATTAAATGAATTTGTGACACGAACGAAATTCAAAATTCCCCTTGGAATACGAAGCAATAGCGATGGCTGTGTTAACGCGTGACTGTATTACAGCATCGCATAGTCTCCATGGTATCTGAATCTACCAGTCATTCAATAATTCAGTACGCTAAAGGTTTGCGGACCGTGTAAGTCACAAGGGTACTGACCTACATTGTCAGCACGTAGATATGGTCCAGAGGTCCAGAGCCATTGGGTTTTGAATGTGGCGGTACAGAAATGACGTCAGAGCAGCCAATTTTCCTAGTAGGCAGTCGGCACCAATGGAAAGGATAGGGCTCGCATTCATTGAGAAACAATGAAAATCTTTGACGCTCTCAAACAAAGGGAAAATGCGCAACGTTTAACCTCACAGGATCGGCCGTCCTTTGTCTCGCAGCGGCTCCTCTGTTACGTTACAGCTTTTCAGGTATAATTGGGAAGAAGGGATAGAGGAGGGTATAAGGGAAGGAAAAAAAACGGCAATTATTCAGCCACGTTAGATACCGTAACCCATAGGTCTTTGTAGCCCTTGTTTGTTGTTATAAAATTTAGCGTTATTTCAAGCTAGTTTAATATCAATTAAATGTAATCGTCTCTTCCGATTGAATCCGTCAGATGTCGTTTCGACGGAATTGAGACTTCTCTACGTGAAATCCCAGATCGTACTGGCTCGTCAGTTACCGGTGATACTTGTTGTGTGTTTGTTGTTGTTGTTGTTGTTGTTGTTGTTGTGTACTGTGTTTTACAATTAAACAGTCTTCGAATAAAATTTGATAAATAATATCATAATCGAATGACTCGCAGAGATATAATTACACAGCGTAGACCATGAACTTGAATTTGAATTGATCTATGCTGCATGGACCGCTCTGATTGGTCGTTAGCTCAACGACAGCGCATGCGCAGTAGCTTACTGTGAATCTGATGGATGTTTGCTGGGGTAGACAAAAAAATGGTAAAAAAAAAGGAAAAAGAAAAGGGAGTCGATATAATAACCTTAACGGACCTTCGAATTAATCTTTCAGAGTTTCGGGATAGTCTCTAGTGGCCATGGCTCGGAAATATTTCTTTTTCCCCATCGGACAATTCTATATGTACACCCGCTATATAGATGTAGCTTATATATGTATGTGAAGTTTATATCTTGGAGTAACCGAATAGAGTTGCTTTGAAGAAATATGATTTTCTACACGTATTTCACGACTTAACTACGCGACGCTAATGCTTAAAGCTGTCCTAGCTGACTTTTTTTTTTTTAATTTACACTGCGCCCACAGCAAGTCTTCCGAACAGCTTCCATGATTTCATAGCACGCAATTTCATACCAATCTGAAAAAGGATTTTCAATCATCGCTACGGTGCTCTGTTCGCTATTAGATTCCTGAAATTTCTCGTTCAACGATACGTACTATGTAATGAAAAAAACTAGAAAATACTTGAGAATCAGAACGATGCAGTAAAAAGAAATAATATAAATCCTATATGGACGGATATGTGAGATTATGAGTTATATTATGAGTTATTTATAGCATATTTGAAATCTTTTAGCAATTTTTCACAAAAAATAATCTCGGATATGATTTTTCATTTTAATAATTTTGCATGAAATAATCGTTTAACAATCTCTTTAAATCAAAGTCACAGTTTTCAAATCGAATGACTTTTTTTCTATATATTATATGTAAATTATATTCAATCTTTATTAATTTATTATAAATAGTAGTATTGTATATGGATTGTACATATACGTAGTTCATAATATGCATAATCTTTTCACTTGGCTATATACGTATTCCGTGTAGATCTTTCGTGCATCCATGTGTGATACCGTATGAAATACTTTACAGTGCAATTTTGATGATGCAATCAGTGACGTCATATACTTTTACACGAAATGAAAGTCGACCCTAAAAATTTCCATAGATACGAACCATTGTGAGCTGACAATGTGATTTCGTCGTTACGCAATCACTACGTGACGGAGCTCTTGGTGTCTCTTTCGCTCTCGCTGCATACATATATTCACGAATATGCACCGATACCATTGACGCGTTTTAACGAGTGTGCTGTAGCGGGTTGAATTCGTTGAACGAAGGATTTTTTTTTTACTGAAAAAGATAAAGGATTAAAAGAATGGAAATTCGTAGCGAAGCTGGACGTAAAAGCTCGCGTAAATAGGCAATGCGTGACGCTCGTAAAACGTTGGACAGTGAATGCAAGATATCAAGAGCAAGAGAAAGGAATACAAGGGGAGAGGGGAGAGGAGTCCCGAAAACAAGGAACAAGAAATAAAAGCATTGAACTCGGCACGAAACTTCAGTGATTGAGACCGGTCGAACACAACCGCATCGTCCCGAGCGCGCACATAATAACTTTTGGATTCTGGAAGATTTTGAAAAAAAAAAATTCATTCAAATAAACAACGGCTATCGAATAAAACAACGTAAACTTTTTTTTACGAAATCCATATATTTTTCTTTCTCATAAAAGTTCCTCACCACCCCTTTTCTCTTTCCCTGGGTCCTCTCATCCATTTCGAGAGAAAAAGAAAAAAATCTTTTATTCCAGCTGGGAAATCTTCAACCATTCCGCTCGCGCATGCGCATCAGGAAAATTTTTTCTCGTAAATAAAATTTATCCGTCTACTTTATATTTCTCTATTCTGGCTTCAATTCGACTTTATAAGTTCTGTCTAATTGACTTTATATCTCCTGCCCATTGCGATGCTTCAGGTATTCGCAATTAATTCGTATGTCAAGGTGAATAACGGTGTTGGATTTTAATAGGCATATCAGGTCGTAATGAGGTGACGACAGGCCCGATAAGTCCCTGTCAATTGAACAGAGAGAGAATTATGAGAGAGGGCGACCAAGAAGGAGGCAGAGCTGCAAGTAAATATGGCTTCACGACCCTTCCGACAGATGATACTTCGGAAGCCAGAGGACCGCGAACCATTTGTTAAGTCTAATTGCCGGCGTTTAATTACTCCCCAGTAATATTTAATCCACTTCCATTCTATCGGATATACTTTGGCCCGCCTATCAGTCTTGAAAAAAAAAGTTTAGAGTTAATTAAAATAATTTTTTTTGTGAATAACTTAATTTTTTACATAAAAATTTATTCAAATAATTACAATGCAAATGACAATAGAACGTACCTTTCTATTGTCTCTCGTAGAGAATGGAACTACTTGTATGTAAAAGTGCAATGGAGAATAGTCGCACAGGGTAATTCATTTGATTAATGTCAATTGTCGTGGGAAGATTTCGTTAACGCGAATACTTTTTTATTATACTAAATCCAAATGCTCATTTCTTTTTTTTTCATATATTAATGAAACGCAAGTTATAAACAACCCTCTCTACTCAGTCGTGTACATTTCCTTTATTACTCCAAGGTCTGAAATCTTTTTGTTAAGTTTCTTCGTTGAGCCGCATCTAAAGTAAGGAAGACAAAGAACAGAATGAGGAAGGGAGACGGAGGACTGGGAGACAGATCGCTCCGGAGAGTATCACCCGCTATATGGTTGCTGCCTCGAGACATTTTCCAGTAGGGGATAATAAAGTATCACGACAACGCCCAAGACGGCTCTGTATAAAATTCAAAATCTGATTAGCATATTGTAATCTAAAAAAAAACTGCAATAAATTGCAGCTTCTCTAAGGATCGATTCGTTCCTCCCATTGTCCTCTTTTTATCAGTCTCTCGTGCTTCTAAAACACGCGAAGCATAAATACAAGTGTGATTAATGAAAAAAAAATGTCATATTTATTTTCGAATAAATCATCAATTAAATTGTTTATTATAATTAATTTACCCGGAAACACGTGGTACATTATTATTTAATTAATATAAACAGTATCAGCAATCGACCCTTGAAATGTACAAGTAATAACCATTTTTGAGATTAATAAAATTGCAACGATGAAACAACCCCTAAACCTCATACATATTTTCAAAGGGTCCAGGCTCCTACTGTATTTATCATTTCTATGGGAAAATTTTATCTGCTGCAAAGCTTTACCTTGCATCAACCCCTTAAATTATTATATACCACGTAAATCTATATATAAGAAATTATCAATCAATCAGAATCTTTTTACAATACATAAATCGTAATTGAACCTATGTATATCTCGCTCGAACGATGTAGACTTTATCAATTATCCGCTCAATGTATCGAGTTAATCCAACCGACAAGTACACGCTCTATTTAGCAAGCTTAACTGGATGATGAACAATGCAAACCAGGATTTTCAGGGCATCAAGTAGTCCCAGCATTAACAGTCAGACGTGAATCATTGCTAATGGTAAGATCAATTACAATTTGATAACACGGACTAATTCAGTCTTCCTGTCACACATGTCCCACATCGATACCTCGTATATGCATAAAATAAATTCTTGTTCCAAATAATTAAAATGCAATGAGAATCCGGCATAAAAAAAATGTTCGATTAAATTTTACAGACTCGTACAATTTTTAGCAGTGAATTTTTAGTAGATCAAATATCTCCGTCGCCAGACTTATATCGTGTGCCAGTATATATACTTTCATAGAAATCGTTTGTTACGTACAAAGATATTTCCATTTGGACGATCGACGCTACAATTGTACCATTCTCTACTGCAGATACGTATCTGCATACAGATATACACAGCGTACAGCTCCAAGCGACACGCCATTAAGCAGAGTCAATTAACGAAACCCTGTTTTGCCGCTCGTTGTGTGTCAGCTTTGAAATTATTCTGCGCGCATGCGCGTTCCCAACGTTACTTATTAATGTATCGCGGTTGATGACGTCACTCGGTATCCCTAACCATAAAGATAGTCGTCTACATAGTTGACGTCGGACGTTGCCAATAAACTCCTGAGCAACTTTTTAACGATGACGTCCAATACCGATCAGCCAATTAGAAAGCGGTATTAACGGTTTGATTAAATTCGACACGAATTATAGACGATTATTGAAAACAGTGTTAAATCAGATTAGTCGGGTGACGCAAAGAGTCGAAGATAACCGCTGTTTTAATATCTATGAAAAATGTTGGATTATTCAAATTTAAAATTAAATCCCCAAAACTTTTTTCACTTTTCGTATGTAAATTTCACTCTCTCCTTTATGTCAATCCGGCTCTCTTGACTATCTATCTATCCGACTGTACGTGAGCCTGTCTGCTTGCCTGTGTGTATCTATGTCTGGCTCTGTCAGCCTGTCTGGCTGCTTGTCTGCCTATTCTACTTGACTGTTTACCTGTTTACTTCGCTGGCGCATCTCCATAAGCTCGACTAGCCCTCAAATAGGCACTTTATTAAAAGTTCCACTTGATACAGTGCAAAATTAGCTATAGGTATAGAGTGAACAGCACGGACCAAACCTCAGTCGAATAATGACGAAAGACCCCAGTTTCCCGTTATCGAATGAATATATGACTTTATCGCGCCTGAATAATATATATTAAAAGGCCACCCACCGTCCTAACGACAGAGACATTCCACTGCCCGTACCTTTATTTTTCACCTAGCTACCAACATACGCAAGGCCCCTGTTATTTATTCTCACTTAAAAGCTACCCCCTGTATATTTTAGACCAAGCCACTCGCACCGACTCCAGCTGTACTAGTCGGGTACGTATGCATATACTGAAAATAGCCATTGTGCAATATACACAGAAGGTCTAACGTTACACGAACGAGATAAGCCAAGCTGTTTAACTTCAGGAGTTACAGTGTGCTCGGATTTTTGCCGTTAGAAAGAAGGACGCGCAAAAGGTCTTGTCGGCCGAGCAAACATAGGCGAAATACGTATAGGGTGTCTCGCGTGTTGTAGAACGAGCCGAATGATCACGAGGTTAGCAACCACCGCGACATAACCTACGAATATGGGAATATTCTTTTTGTAAAAGTAAATTTTTTTTATTATTATTTATTTCGCTTTAGCGAAAGCTGTATTGTTATTATTATTTTCTTTCTGCTCAGTCGCCATTTTTATTTCACCCACTGGGAAAACAACATTGGAAAAGCTTTCACGTGTGCGATTTCATATCAACAAAATTCGCATTAGGGATTTAGCTCGAAGAAACTCCGTTGCCTGATAAACATGCGAAACGCATTTCTCGCAGCGGCCCCCGCAAGTTGCGATGCAACCGAAATGGATAAATGCACCAAATTCCAGGGCTGCAACGTTGCACCGGAGTTTACCAATGCATCCCCATAGTGCAATGCTAATAATATCATAGATATGTACATACAGACCCGAGAAAAACTTATACTCCGTTCGACTGGCAGAATAACTCTGCATTATGGACCACTTATTGGGGACTGCTGTAAGCACGTGCGCCATACTGCTATAGGCTATGCGTGCTAACTCCGGTACTTTCTTTAGATTTAAAACTTCTTTGCAATACGTCATGAACTCTGTACTCGCATTTATTTAACCCGCGCTATCGGCAATGTGGTTACGCTCGTAATTTATTGGCAACCTGGAAATTTATTTCATAGGGTTTTTCGGTATTTTACGATATTTCGACCCCATCCATCCTTGCCGAATATCACAGGACCATCTCCATACCCCAAACTACCTTCAGACTCCCGTCTTCTACTCAACTTGCCTCCCTTACGGTTAGTCGTGCTATACGGCATTACGGTACCTCCCCTCGAATGGGGCTGCAGCACGAGGGGTTGCTGCCACGCTAAATATTCCCAAAGAGGATTTTAAATCCTGCGAGACAATCGTCCCACCCCTATATTAACGTCAGGGTGAAATGCTTTAACGCCTATACGTCTATGGTTTAAGGGAGTGGATGAGAGGAGTAAATCGTAGGGTTGGAAGGTTGACAGGGACACCCCGCAAGTAAAGAAATAAGGGTTGCGCAGGGGGTTGGAGAAGAGTGTATTGTGTTGTCCGTACGCTTGGTTGCGGTCTGGATGGAGATACAGACGTATAAGGACAATGGGTGGAGGGGGGATAAAAAGAAATGAGTGAAAATAGGTAAAGAGGATGTACGAGCCTTTTGTGTAGGGGTCGTGGAGGGGGTTGCCGCCGGTTACCACAAACCGATCGTTAAGGGAGTTCGAAACCCTTATAAGGGTGTGGACTCTTACGGTCTTGAAAGAGGGTAATTTTTTTTTAAAGCGACTCTCGAAGGGTTGTTTACTTCACTGTTAACAAACAGCAATAACTGGAATTCTGTATAGAAGAAATTTATTACCTGACCTAACCCAACCATATAGTATATAGTAATGATAAAGTATTTTTTTAAAGACCGATCGAATTTCCATCCCCTCCAGTCAACGCTAAATTGAAATATCCGTGCTAAAGTCAGGTACACGTAGCATGTATATATATATGTCGACTTATAATGGAAATTCAGAACAGGGAATTAAAATACGTACCTACCGATGCAGATAGATCATATTCTATCCAGAATCCTTCCAGCATTCATATCACGGTCCAATTCTTCTAGCCTCCGCATTGAGAACGAATATCGTCCCTTTATCTACTTCCCGACGAATACCCGAAAAAATAAGTTGATTTGAAAAAAAAGGACAAAAAAATACGACCAATCCAACCCCTCGGGCTTCTTTCACCTAAACAGGATCTTTTAGTCTCAAAAGCACTTACCTCATTACGTCACAGGGTTACAGGTAATATTGTTACTCTTCTGCAGCCTGCAGCATCCACACCTTGGCTCTGTATTGGAATGCACCAATGTATATGTATACATCCCTTGTATAAGGGTCGCCTTCGTTCCATAGCAAATTACTCGTCAAGGTGAACGTACCTAGGAGGGGGGAGGGGGATGGGGGGGTGGCTATACTGCATTCACGTCCGCAATCACACTTCTGCATGCCCTAACCTTCCAGTACGCACGTGTTACACACGTGCTCTACCACGTACTCCTTTCCATGTATAATACGTGGCACATAGTATGCCTGCGCGAGGTAGTCGGCCCAATGTAATGTATGCCTGTCACATCGCGCTGCGCTGGCCCTAGTGGGAGTCATATGTGTAACAGGCTTTGTTTTGCCATTACCTTGATTATGGGCCGTACAGCATTAGCGTGCTTCAAAACCGAGTGGTCTCACTCACTATTCCATGGGCTATTTCTCTCTCTCTCTTTCTCTCTCTCTGTCTCCCTCTCTTGCTTAGACTCTACGATTTACTTAACAAGCACGAGCGCCATCGCGTTCGCGTTTGGTTATTTGTTTTTCGGGAATCTCGAATTTCACCCTCTGTGCCACCCCTTTACCTTTTTTTATACATTTTCGAAACTGAACCCGGCAAGCCACTCATTCCTTCTTATCCGGCATTCCGATACGCCAGTTTTCATAGTTATAATATCGTCTGAATGGATGATGCAGTTTTCCATGTCCCTCTGGTGGGAAACTTTCGAAGCTTATCTCGGCGACTAGACGCCGACGGTAGCTGGCGTTTTCTTTTGCCATTTCTTCGATTCTCTTTTTTGTTTCTTTCTTTCTTCTGTTTTTATCTCGGCTGTAATATTCTTTTTGATAGGCACCGAGGTTCCTTCACTTTGACTGTGATGCTGATTACTATTGATTTTCCCCTTTATTTTTTTTTTCGTTTCACTTGTCATCCTTTTTCTCTTGTCACTCTTATTCGCTGTTGGCGCCTCTGCGGTATATCTTTGTACTATCCTACAGAAGACTCAATAATCCTGGGAATATTCTTGACGGCTTGCGAATCCCTGAATAATTTGCTTAATGCAATTTCAAGTAGATTATTTAGATATTAGCCTGGTATCTACCGGGTGACTGATATCGCAAATGACGGTGGTCTCTAATGTAAGTCGATTTCCTGAATGAGTTTACTTCTGTTGTGTATATATATATACAGTGTACCTTGCACGTATGTTCATATATATACGATTGCAGAGCTGTTAGAAGATCGCATGGATAAGACGGCCAACTTCCGGTCGGAAATTTCGAGATTCGAGACCTCTAAGCTACGTGCTGTGTCTTATTTAAACTGTCTGACGATAATTTTCAGGGACGTATCGGCCATGGAACTCCTTAAACGAATAAAATACGGTCATTGAGTCTTACTTAACTGCGACAGGTCATTTCCGCTTGCGGTGGTTGGAATTTACAACGGGAGTCGAATGAAACTTCCGCCATGGTTCTCCGAGCGACTTTTCATTGGGTGATAAGAGAGAAAAAAATATTTGTAAATATTTTTATAAAATTTTTACTCTAAATCACAGAGCTAGGGGAATGGGTTATTGCATTTCATTAGTTCGATAAAATCAATTTGATTTTACTCTTTGTTTGCCACTGCGCTTTTCAAATACGCACTTTAATCTCCTTACATTAATACATGTACCTACCTACTGTGACGTGCTGACGCAAATCATATCTCCTGTAATAGCTGGGGTGATTAAACCACGTCAATCAACAGACTCGTATACATATAGGGTGAAACAATTAAGATAAACTTGCTGAATTTGTTCCTGCTCACAAAAGGTTATTCTGAATAAACTTTTTGCTAATATCAGAGCTTTCAATTTCAACGTTAATTACGTACATTTTCTCTGATTTTTTTGGATTGTTGCAAATTTTCTTTTAATAAGTATTCATGAAATTCTATAGTTTTTAACATAACAGTTATAATATAATAATATTATATATATAATATTTATAATATATTATGATATAACAATTATTTATATAACTTTTAATCAATTATTGATTAATTTTCAGGGCTCTAGTCAATAAGCTCGAGTCAATAATCTCGACTCAAATAAGTTTTATATGACGTAAACAAAAGGAAATGTATGACGATTTATCACGTGACCGATGAGATCTCTGCAAATTCCATGTGAAAAATTAGCGTATTCCGAGTTTGCCTTAAAGATGATTGATCGCTATGATTTACACAGAAAATTCTTCTTAATGTATATGCACAGTCACGTGGCGAACACGCAAAACCGTTTGGCAAAGTTCCATATGCATTAAATAAAAAAAAATGTCCATATCATCGTAGCCTTCAGTGCTTAATTGATTGTATAATAAATAATTAATAAAACCGTCCATATATCGTATAAATTGAATTCGTCGAGATACAGGACAAGTTATTAAGGTCAACATTTTACTATATGATTAATCATATTTTTTAATATACATTTAATGGATACCCCATTACGTCTCCCAAACGGATCGCTATGATTGATGTTATCAATTTTATTAACCCGTTCCCAAACTGCAGCTCATTACTTCGAAAAGTCCTCAATTGGTCAATCCCGATGATTTTAATCGAAATTCGAGTTCTTTTTTTTCAAAATATAATTTGCCTGTAAACAATTTGACATATTTTACAATGTACTTTGAGAATGCATACCTGCAGGAATCAATTATCGATATTGATTATATAGTTATACATTGTTCGAAGGAAAATTCACATAGGATATTTTCAGTGCATACATACAGTCTACACGCATGTCTATATGTGCATATTAATTACGCCCGATGAAAAATGACCTCGTGCTAATTGGATTTTTTTTCAACTTCGGCTTACCCAATTCCGCGGTTACGCCAGAATGACGTAAATCATGGGATTCAAAAACATGCCGTGAAAAATTTTTGATAAAATATTTCTAATTACGAGTGAAGCCTCCTCCTTGGTCCGGCACTTTTGCCGAAACAGCTTCTATACGTTTTGCGTTTCCGTAAACCTCGTTTACTTCGTTCACTCTACTCGCCCCTTCAATTTGGTAACCAATTTCTTCGGCCAAGCCTTTAAGGTAGCCGCTCGACGAGACAATAATTACAAAGCGATCTCGCGTATAATTTTTCATTAAATTCTTAACGAAGTTTCTGTCGATGTACGTACCCCTTGATATGTATATTTTTCTTATCGGCTTTCGTGGCTTTCCAAAAAAAGAATACAACAGCCTTGTAATATTATTATTGAAAATTTTAATACTAAAAAATAATTTAGAAATTCTTAACATTTTTGAGCACATTTTTTTTAGTTTTTACATAAACAAGTGGATAAACCTTGAACGTTATAATAGTCGCCCGTACAAAGAGTAATGCACATTAAATTTATTCCAGGGTATAGTAAACTAATCGTACGTATCGTCAAGTTGAAATTAGGTTGAGTCTGGTATACAGTGAAGAAAATTTTCAAATACAAATTCAATCCGCGATTTTTGTGCAATCAAGTATTAAACGAGAAATTTTATTTGCTTCTTTATTTATATTAAAAGTATATATATATATATAATGTAAAATATATTTAAAAATTGATCGTTCGTTTGCGTACTGGTGTTAAATCATCTGAAAGACAATTGTACACAGTATCGCGAAGCAGGAGTAGGATAGAGCGTATACGCGAGTATGAATTATATTATCGATTAGATCACTATTAACATTCCGTACGAGGAATAATGACCGCGCCAGACTCTGTCATTTTCCATGCGATTTACATCGGGACTCGATAGCACGCGACACCAATCAAAACGTCACCACCCACCCTCCCGCTCGATCATAGAGAAGTAGAGTGCTTATTATAGTCATAATATATATATATATTTATATATATATATATATATATATACACAACGATAATCATATAAAATTCCAATTTGGATCCAGACATAAAAATATGAAAAAACATCCCCCTTGGTGCGTCCATAAAATAAAAGATATCGTGACCCTAAAAAAAGTCCGGTTTGAAGAGAAAATATTCACCCTAATAAGGGATGAAACATGTTAATGGTAGTTGAATATAAATTAGGTGGAATTAGCGCTCTGATTACCATGCCCGAAGAATTTTTGATTTTTAGAGGGAAAGGACGAATTAACGTAGAAATCCTTGTTGAATTGTACAGGTCGATTCAGTCTGGTTGTCCATTTCACGTTTTCCGTCCGATGCGAAGTCGTCCGTAATTGTTGATACAAGCTTCGGATTTCTCTGACTTTAGTATACAAGCTGTATACACAAAATATATACACATGCATCGTACGTATGTAATATAGAAAATTGGCACCGTTTCAAAAGTGAGATCGATAAGCCACCCTACATAAATTCAAAGAGCAATAGCAACCATCTTGTTCATCCTGGATTTCCATGGCGAGCGTCTGCTCAAAGGAGAAAGTCAAACGCGACGCTAAGCATCGCGCCCTCTCGTAGCATGAGGTGATTCACTGTAAATTGGTAGCCGGTCAATACCCCCATTGAGTATTCGAGAGAGGCTTCCCAAGCTTCAGTCGCCGGTTCTGAAGTGTCATCAGTATCTTTGCAGCCCAGTAAATTCCTGCCAGTCAGCGATCTCGTGTCCTTAGAGTGCAGGGCAAATCGCACGATTCACGAAGATCGCCTTTAGTATGTATACTCGATCAATTTCAATGCACCGAATAAATCCTTCGGGATTATTCGTAACTATTCGGCTCCCCTCGTGATCCGTTCGATATCTCCTTTTCAGACGCATTGATGCCTCGTTTTTAAGTCGAAACGTCGAAACTACGATATTCCTGACTGGAATTTGCCCAAGAGATTCTCAAGAAATTCATCTCTTTCCGAAAAAGTGAAGAGTTCTCGTCTTTGCCTGCTCAGCGCCACTTCGGTCGCCAACCTAACCTCACTTTACGTTATAAACGTCTGTTTTAGGTTTGTGGAATGTTTTGAAAAAAAAATTACAAAGCTTTCTCTCTCTTTGTTTTAGAACTGATGATATTTCTCTTCTTTTTCTCCTTTATTTATCTTCTTTTTGACGCATGAACGTGACTTAGTCGTGCAGCCGGGCTGTGCTATGGAAACTTTGTTTACTGTAATTTTTACATGATACCGACGCTTTCGTTATACACGTTACCGAGACTGTAGCTCCTTTCGGCATGACTACTAACCTCAGGCGTTTACGTTATCAACATGTAATGCAACTTTACTTTACTCAACGTTGCCATGGTACCTTGCGCAATGCGTGGAGGATGCAGAGCCGTATACGTATGTACATTCCTAATACAATATCAACATACTTGCACTTTACCGAGCTACTGGGAATGCTTGAAAACAGCGACAAAGTTTGAGAATTATAACCTAGAGGAACCCTTGGGAGCATGACGTATATCCTTCCCTAGATATTTCTTCGTCTAGTAGCGTAAAACATAATGTGAGAGGATATATTTAGTTCAGCGCCATCTGTTGATAAAGCCTTTGAATCTCTTCCAGTGTGCCTTTAGAGAAAGACAATTTGTGTGTAACAATGTATACAGAAAAATTATACATTTGCTTGTAGTATTATCGATTAGAAGTTAATGCGTTACTTGTCACAATTGTTACCACCTGATAAAAGTAAGGTTAAATTTTTATACCTAAAATTTACACCAGTCGTTCCAGCCAAGCCCGAATTTCGTCGTTCCTCGTGAGTATATTATGCATTAATAAACCCTAGTGAGTTTGAGTACAGTACAGTATAAACCCAGTGGACAGGAGCAATGCGTGGCGTTACTTTATAATGAATTCCCTGCGCCGTGATGTACGTACCTAAAATGACCTAACCTACATTAGCGTTATAAGCGTAGACGTCACAAACTAACGTTACCATAATTTTCACCAAGGACTTTTGATTTCCGGTAGAGAAACGTATTTCTCAGTAAAATCGTAACTCGCTACGTGGATAGAGAACGTTTCATCGTAATTGCAACGGGAATGTTACGACGCTCGGCGACGTCTCGCGGGGCGTCGGCTCAACTTTTATGATCCACGCGAATACTTGTCCCGTCGTAATGCCCGTGAGCAGAGCCAATACGAGAAAAGATTTTATTAGCAAGAGATTCCTGAACTTGCTGAATTACATTCACCGTTAAATAAATCACCAGTCTACCCAGTTTTTTTTTCTAACACAAACTCGCGAATACGATGCATTACGGCCGCCATATAAAACCATTCCGGTCGCTTCGTATGTCACGTGACTCACGAGCGTCACCGGAACCTCCCGAGTCCACCCGACGCTAACTAGGCTAGCCGATTCTTCACGGAAGGACACGGAGAATAAACGCATCGCTATCCCGTGTTAAGTCTCAAACTGTAAAAAACGTACACATCACAACATAAGACAAGCGATGAAGTGCATTTTATTTAGCCCACCATATATACCAAGAATAACGACCCATACTTCAATCCAGGTCATTCCTTGTAACTGGAACGAGGATTGCGTGGCCCTTGCACGTGTCCCGAGTTCTTTGTTCTCCTGTATCGTTCGAGATTTTGTGTCAAGCAGTGCATATCAAGCGCACAGTACAATGGACTACAGGATGCCAGCAAGTAAAAATAATTCTCAACTCCATCAAAATTTACACATTTATTATTTAAATGCGATTAATTCCAATTTTCAAAGAAACATCCTTTTTTTATAAATCCACTACGGAATAACGGCGTGCAAGTATTAATTTTTATTTTGTAAAAACAATACCTTCCTCCGTACAGACAACAGTGCATACGTAAACAGTGCAATGGCCATACACCCAGGATTCTTTGTAAAACCGTTTAACCGTAATCTAAAATAATGTGAAATTCGTGTAAACCGTCAAAACCGCGATTACGAGATGACAGTCCAACACCGTCGTATAAAATGATTGACGCCGTCATTAGTCTCTACGAGATGCACGCAGTCTGACTCTGGTAGCGACTATGCATCCTGTGCATGTGGCTGATCGGTCGACCGTCCTAGGGCTGCCCTACCGTTGCTCGCGTCACAAGAGTGAGGCTACCGGGTTGCATGCATAGATGGAGTGAGTAGCTAGGAATATATGCAAGTTCACCTATATGATTAATGCCCCATATGCTTGTTCGTATATATGTACCAGACAGCTGTGAGTGACTTACGCCCCACCCTTAACTGACCAATTCAACATGCTCTACACGTCCACATATGATAATACGTGATTCCGCAATGTCACATGTTCGACACATATTAACCCGTGTTACGTATGACTAAAATGAGTGGCTCATTCACGGCACTCAATATCCAATCGCTTCTGACTGATAATTTTACACATCGATTTTAGCCAATCGATAATCAATCCTAAACTACTAGAAAATTTAAGAATTTTATTCCTAATAGAAAAATTCACCTTTTACTATTTTTTTTTATATTATGCAATGTAACAGAGTAGCATAAGGGTAATGCATAACTAGACAGGTACGATTTACACGTGTCGATTTGAGTGTCAATTAAATTGATTTTGAATGAATTAACAGGATTAAAATTTAATCTAAAATTTATTTCGTCATACGTCAATTTTTTTGTATACGATCTTCCATGTATTTTAGCTTGTACGAAGAAAATCGGCCGACTACCGACTTGAACCACCCTAGCACAAACCTATTTATTTAAACGTTATACGAGACGCTACTTGAAAATTCAGTGACGGGTACGATAAGATCGTACAAAGTTAACAGGCCATTTTCTCCAAGTCAATTCGTTTTATTGTTTGATTTATTTGGCTTACTTTGTCACGCGGTTATTTTCTTCTTATCGCGTAGACCAAAGCGAATCCTTTCGTGAATAGGTATACTGTTTAGTACTTCCAGTTTGTCGAGGCCTGTCTGTTGCGTCGGTCATGCGATGTTCAATTATTCATGGGGTACGTTTAAATTTCTCCTACCAATGTAAATAAGCGGGATTTCACGATGGGACGCAAAAGCTACGCAACTGTGTAATGAGATTAACCCGGATGATTCTAGAGTGCGAGAACATTTTCCACCCGTCCGAACGTAAGAGGATGATCGTCGCACACAATAAAATGGATATCATTAACGAAAACGCGAGATTACTTTGTTTCCATATATTTAATGAATTGAAGAAAAAATTTTTGTTCTAAAAATTTTTTTTTACTAATCAAACTAATTTAAGTTCTCCGAGTGACTTTGCTCCGCGTTCGACGGAAAGTAACCGTAGCGTAATCCAATCTCGATATTCCTTGGTTTGGAAATACGTATCTCGCGGTAGCGATAATCGTGCCGGCTTAAGGACGCTTATGTACCTTAAGCGAAGTGGAGTTGGGCCAAGGCGTAATCGGCGATGGCGTTCGGTATCGTCCGCGGAGCCCCTGCTTCTCTTAAGGCAATAAACGACAAAATACCACGGCGACGACGTCGAGGCTCTCGTAGAATTTCATAATTTATTCGCTTTAACGAAGCAATTCGTATCGTCGGCGAAAATTAAGGCATTTGTTATGCGATAAATTGGCTAGGTAGAGAAGGGCTCTTCTACGTAGGCAATTTACCCAGGAAGCTTACCGTAAGCCCTGCTCGAGCCTTGCGAAATCCTCGAAAGCACATCCCAACTGCCGAATCGAATGTGATAAAAATATTTATTGGCATCATCCATTTCGCAGTTAATTACTTCGGTCTTATGGGATTATATTTTCAGGAAATTCGGAAAAGTATTTATACAACCCTATAATGTGTTATGTGTATATGTATAGCTATGAGTATCATGTAAGCAGAGCTTTATTGCGAGGATGCTTCATTCTCGTTATTAAACCCATGAGGCACTTGGTGCATGTACGGGTACGTGCGCCGATAATATTCCATTTTCTTTTTTTTTTTCATTCTCAGCCCCCCCCCCCTATTTTATTGTAATTTTTTTGTCTTTTTTTTTCACTCACCAGAATAATCAGCTAGTAATAACAATTTCTCGGCTGTACGGGACCTTGTTGTTCGTTCTAATTTCTACGCTTTCAGTAGCGGCGCTTTTTCTTTGTGCCTGGGTTACTATTAAAACTTGCCGCCTCACGGCGAGGTTATTCTCCGGGCTTTTCTTATTTACGGCGCCCAGAGCCAACGCCGCGACGCCGTTGTAGTTGCAGTCGTCTCTCACGACCCGGCGTGATAATATTTTTACGACGGGTAAAACAAAACCAGCTTTCATTTGCCGTACGTGTCAACGGTAACAATTGCATTGTTGCATAAACAGCAAAGCGCATGCGCGTTGACAAGTATATAAGAAAATTAAAAATTTTCGTTATAACCTGGCTTACTCGACTGGTAAGGAAAATCCAAATCTTTGATTTTAAACTTGAAAAAAAATTTCGCTAACGTTTTACGTTTTTTTTTTCCGTCGGATCCCGATCCGTCAGAATTTTCTTTTATTTTTCTAGTTCAATCGGACCTTTAATAATTTTAAAGCTTTTGTCTCCCGAAAATGAATTACTCGTTGAACCTTCATACAAAAAAGAGGGTAGAAATTACAGAGAGCCCAAGGTATTCTCGATCCAATTCAATTTAGAGAGAGAGACTAGAGAAGAGGGTTTACGAAGATACGTACAGAGAGAGAGAGAGAGAGAGAAAGAGATAACGGGGAAAAAAGTGAGAAATAGAGAGAGGAACGGAACCAGGATATCTACTTTGATTGAAAACAGTTCGGTTTCAATCTTGACCATCTCAGGTTCCAGAGAATTCCTGAATAAATACTGAACTGACTTTCTCACTTTCGGAAACAAGAGTCGATGAATGATGAATGAAATAAAACCCTATGAAAAATAAGTAAAAGAGCCGAAACTTATCCGAGCTTATCCGAAATAAGACGAGCTTATCGAAAATCATAAGAATCCATTCGCTGTTAGTCACGGGTTGTTAGTTATAATTGCCAAAAAGTCTCGAGAGATGGCAGCACTGTTTCCTACACTTTAAATCAAAATAACACGCAGTCCGATTACAAATTCGCTATCGGTACCACGTGACTTAGTCATGGCAAGTGAATTTTTGGATAATTCAATTTGATATCATCCTTATTTACAGTGACCTGTAAACTTCAAGAAAATAGACACCAATCATAAAGATCCCTGTAAATCTAGCGAGAGAGCACCACTCCCCTATGAGAGAATATAATATAATATGAACTAACTGATAGACGGCAATATTATCGAGCCTGACGTCTCAGCCAGGCCCGAGTCATAGTCCTGAAACTTCTGGGCAAAGTCAATCTTTTTTCTCCGAACCTCCGATCGAACAACACACCAGAGTCAGTGGACATCCCATTACTAGCGACATTTACTGGATGATTTACTTTATTCATAGTAATATCTGTGAAACATAAAATCAGAGCGTGAGTGAGAAATGAAACAAGGTGTGTTAAAACAAAATAGATCTTTATGAAATACTGTAATGTGATTATCTGTGTAATGCGAATGTGGTTCGAACGTAGTAGTATATTTGACCAAATCCTGACTATATGGGAAATTAAAAATTGATTTATGTGCAATGGGTCTGATTTCATATTATACAATAAATCATACCTATCTAATGAGTAATGTGTGGATAAAATTTGAAAATCCGAAAAGGATTCATAATATACTTATTGCAGACCTTTGACCTTCCTAAAAGGGATACTTACAATTAGTAAAATCCTACTTTACACGTTAAACTCTTTCCGATAACGATTTCGTCAAGGATCACGTATGTTACACAAAATTCACTGTTAAGCTATAAATATTTTTAATGGCCGCGAGACGTATAAAAATCATCCAACCTTATTGCCAGACTCTTATCTGCCACGACATTAGCCAGTGCAGCCAACAATATATCGCTTTTGTAATGGCTATCTCAAAGCAGTGAGGCCCTCCTGCTGTGTGTGTGTGTGTGTATATATATATATATATATATATATATATATATATATATATAGCGCCTTTATATTTTACGC
>JAYRCB010000832.1:579988-592488 GCA_036026315.1 Trachelus stipa
ATCTTGTTGTAATGGCTATCTCAAAACAGTGAGTCCCTCCTGCGGTGTGTGTGTGTGTGTATATATATATATATATATATATATATATATATATATATATATATTCTGCGATATAATTCATGTCTATAGCACCTTTATACCTTCCGGTACCGCTGACGCGTTCTAGAATATTTCCAAAGCGATATCGGTCTTCAATATGGATTCTTATGACTTTCCTACTGCTTCCACATATGCGAAGTTCGTACATGAAATCGCTCGAGGCTATCGATATCGGCGACATTAAAAATTGTCCACCGATAACCCTAGCGACAGTCGCCCGTTTAAAAAGTGCGTATTATAAAATAAAATGTTAAACCTCAAAATTTAATGTCACTATGGTTATAGGATATATCGATGGATACTGTAAAGGGATTGTGGTGTTAAAAAAAATGTATGGAAAAGACAATGTATAAGGAAATCGATATTGTACCCTTGGTCGTTTGTTAAATCGATATTAGAAATTATATGGTTGATTAAAAAGGGAAAACGAATTGCCTGTAATGACGGGGGTAGTAGATAACCACGCGTGAAAACAAGAGGGGTATATATCCTCGCGGACGATTAATCGTATCGTGCATTGTGAGGTAAACGCAATTCCCACGACTATTCTGACGCAATTGCGCGACAAGACTTTGGTAATTTGTAGCTCGCGGTTCTGTTATTCAGGGAATATAAACGTCTCGTTTAATCTATTTGCCTTCGCGCGCTATTCAAGCGTTAATCGGTATGACCCATTTGTACGAAATCGTCCTACATGATAATAGACATTGTATATATATATATTTATATATATAACATAATATATTATATACAAATGCACCAACGAAAGTTACCTACAATATAAATTAACTGAACGGGCAAACTTCGGATGTTATGTTCAACCCGAATATCCTTATATAATGTTGTATAAGACACGGTTATTCAGGACTATTGGACAACCTGAAGATAGTTATGTCCATTTGCTTTCTATTAATTCCCACGATAGAACCATCTTCAGACGGTGCGATATCCTTGAATAATTCTGTATACGATACCTATATGTCTGCATTAGCTTATCATACGCGTATCAAATATTGATGCACATAAATAAATATATACCGTATACGTAATAATTTCTAAAGCTAACTTCAGTCTGCTTCGAATCAGCCAAGAAAGCTCGTCTAAACTCGCTTTATATTTTTTTGCTTCTCTGACTTCGTTTCTCCAAGGAATCCAACTCCCTATATACCCTATTCACGAATACTCCCCTCCCACGCCAAAAGTTCCTATGGCCTCCGGCAGGCGTCGCTGCCGTCCTATCCTCAACAAGACGTCTACGTATACCTGAACGCTTCAGCTAACCTCCTTCGTTTTCATTCCGCAAACTTAATTCACATTATGTCGTGCGCCGAGTAGAATTCCCTCTCAGATACGTGCCAGAAAGAGATCCGCGTGTTTCGTATCAAAATTGGGCTTCTCACCCCCCCCCCCCCCTGCATCTATCTATCTCTCTTTCTCTCATTATGACTTCCTCTGTCTGCCTTCAAGTACTGCAAATGAAAAGCTTCTTCGTCGTCGCGGCTCTAAGGTATTCCTTAACGTGTATAACAAGGTAACGAAATTGGGGCAGAGGAATTGCCGGTATTTTCTACGTCTTATTAAATGCTGTTAGTTTACTAATTGGCCACCTGGCGTAGAAATTCGAAACTTCGAGACAGCTCTTAGGGAAAGTGTCCCATCTATAGATACTGGTAGGTCGCGGGTTATGGGTTGTAGATTGAAATGTATAAGTCTGCTGTGAATGTATATAGGTATATGAATACATGCTAAAACACGAAACACCATTCTGTCACTGACAGATAGTCACTCCCCTGCTTTGAAAGGGTTATTTAATCACGGTAACGGCTACCTTTGCCATTATTAACGTACCTCTATTAATTAGTTATAATTAATTATCGACGTCGTACATCATGCACGGTTTGGCACCCTTCTAAAGCTTTACAGCTTGACGCCCCGACTACGTTCTCTAGCTATAAACTGTCCCGCGGTAACAGAACACCGAACAACTTCGCTCATCGAAAATCATAAAATGTCCATATTAACGCGGTGCATGTGTTGGTGCAATATGTAACTACGAAATACCGTTTGCTGGATGAAATTTTACTTACTGGTATATTATACGTGACCTAGCCTAACTTTACGTGGTCTCTTTGATAATTAGCGTAAAAGATCAGAATCGATTCCTAGTCTCTCTTATCAGTGAATCCCTTAAAATGCCCTAACCCTATTAAATCGACGTAGTCCGTGTGTTAAATCTCTGATGCGTCGTTATATATTCGTAGGTGGACTGATAAAATTTCAAGGTCGCAGGTTATCTTTACATTCACTATTCGTTTTCGAAAAGTCCTTTCTTGATTGTGTAATTTTAATGTACCTTGAGCGTCATTTAATCAACGTAATTAACGTGTGGATCATTGACTCGATTTTGTATTTTGGAATTGAACATTGGAGCTTCAGGGTTATGAATGAATTTTTTTTATTGTTTTATTACTATATGCTCTGAATGTAAAGTGTGCCTAATTATTTTATTTTTTAAATATATATTCGACACTTTTTTTCACACGATGTATTTATTGTTCAAGTAAAAAAAAATATTTCACGAGGCTAAATAATTTCAAAATGCTTGAAGCATCTTCGGTGATTTCTTTTTTTTCCTTTATTATTTAGTGTAAGCTCTGCTCACGATAATTACACGTTGTGCATCTACTTTCAGATTGTTCAGCACGGAAAGTGGTAGCTAACGAGTTGGATCCAGAGTCCCGTTTTCGTCAGTACTACAAGAGAGGAAAGGTAAGCTGTAATTAGTCCTGGCACGCTTAGAAAATAGTAAAAACTTGCATTCAGTTTTAGGACAATAGAGTTTCTTGTATATATAGCGTAAATTATCTATTCTCAAAATTCTTTTTAACGAAACGGCAGTTAATTTATTTTTCTCCCAACTTGCTTGCAGTATGTTGTCAACATATTTTCTTGTTATCCACGTCTTACATCGTCATTATAATCCCCTTTCTTTAGGTCGTCGAGATACACAAATTACTACAGCCATTCTAAAGACCTGAAGCTTTAATGACGTCTTAGTCAAAGAAAATGTGAAAATAAGGATTCTTTTTAGTATAAGGTATACAGTCAGTGGCGTCTTTAATATTTAACATAAATTAAAAATCACTAGTGATATACGCAAGAGCAGCAAATCTTAACTGCGTCCTTCTTAAACGGTACTTTAAATTCTATTACGTTTAAAGTGTATTCCTAACACTTGTACAGACAAAGTTAACAAACTTACTCGTGTCTATTCCAATTATTATATCCTTCGAGGAACATTGAGGACTTTCAGACACTTAATATAGAAGCATTAAACTTAGGTTTAACCTTCGCACTGTCCTAATACCTTCCGTCTTACTATTAATGAAAATCGGCGCAGTAGCGTTTTGCGCAAATAATATCTATTTGCCGAATACAATTAATAACGTAAGATCTTGCCAAGAACTCCGAAGTACCATAAACTTGGACGTAGTAAAAACATAGAGTACGAATTTTGAGGTTAAGCAGAGGCAGTAGTCAGTGTATAAATCTTACGAGTACCAAAAAGTGCCGCTAGGTGTCACCGGCGTAGAGAAATTCTCACTGGAAGTGGTGGGGGTTAAGTCGGTTGCTATATAAACGGCCCTTCTCTCAGATATTCCCATTAAACCTTCGAGTTGAGGTCTCGAAGACGGGAAAGAAGGAGGGTCGCAATTCTTTGTGTTATCGCGATTCGCTTTGTCGTAGGAAATCGTTCCTGGATCAGCGATCTGTCAGAATAGTCCTTCGAGTCGTCCTCACGGCCAAGACCGAGTTTTCGTCAATGAAAATTCGCTACCGGGATTTGAGTGATAAAGTACTTTCATACGGATGATCCATAGGGATGGGCTCTGGCTCGAATGAGAAAGTAATGCGGATATTCGTCAATATCGAACCCTCCATTCTGTAGGTTTGGCAGACATGCCGAGAAGGTTTACTTACCAACCTTCGCAGGTTAATCCCACGAGTCCAAAAACTTCTTTCAAGCATTTATATACTCCGAGGCTCTATACTTTTTCTTCGGGAATAAGATTCGACGCATTGCTATATCAATTCTTGGCAAGATTTTTGTCCGACTCCCCCCTCCCAATAGTGCAACGTTCGAATTCAAAAATTGTATCAGTATTTTTTTTCTCTTTTTCACTACGAAAATAATTGCATGTTTATGTAATAATGAATCAACCCTTTTTTTTACCCTACCTGTCGTAAACTATTCTTGCCAAGTTCTCCATAGACTGATTTATAAGATTTGGACTTATTTGAAAAGTTTATGCAATTCTGTCGCCGCGGCACGCGGTCTGTAAACATTGGAGAAACTTGAAACTTTGCGAATAATGCAAAGCGAGCTTTATTGAACCTGAGGTACTGGCCATTAGATGCATTTCGATATTGGAATATCATAAACTCCCACGTCCTTGCTATCGACGCGTCGCGATGCTTCGTTTCGTCGTTCCCGTAAATTTCTGTATCTACCAATTTATCGTCTGACACCGTTCCTTAATACATGATCGTAAATACCGTACCGAACGTCCCTGCCTGACCTCTCTATACGAACTCAACGATTCTTCTTAACAAATGCATTTCTCGTGTCTGCCTATACCGAATCTTTTCGACGAAAGCACCAGAATCAAATTCGATTCGCGAATTGCCTTGAAGTAGCGCGAATGTTCATTTCCGTCGCGGCGATAACAATCTAAATCACATTCTTGGATTCAGGAAAGAGAGCAGTAAGGGTGGAATCGACAGGAGATAGGTTAGGATAGGGTATGCAAAATTCCGCAGTATCCATTTGAAGATTCTAAAGAAAGAAAGTGAGAGATAGAAAGACGAGAAGAAGAAAAATAAAAGAAAGGAGTGAGTCGGTAAAAGAAAAAAAAAACGTCTTCGATCCAACGTCATCTATTTGAGTCCCCGACTCTAGGGTGAACGACGTGAGACTTGAAAGGCTCTAAAAGGAGAGAAAGGCTCGAGGAAGAGACGAGCGAGCAAAGTTGAGAGTTCAGAGGTCAGATGTTGGGGTCGCTGGTGCACCGCTAGAAATACACTAAGGAAACATAGCTGGAAAAAACGTTAAAGGCAACTATTCAAATCTCGTCGTAGCTAAATTCTATAGAAATTTTGGTACCACACTGAGTAGTAGGCATAACTCTATATACACGGAACAGGCGCAATTACCATCCTCGTATACAAGTAGACAATATTTATCATAGATCAAATACGAGTTGTCAATCTCACAGATTTTTCATCGATATATCACGTAATCTTGCAAAATCTTATCTTACTTTACCAAATCGGTCTCGTGAAGTTATCTACAGTCTCGGTTATCTTGGCAACCCTTATACCTTATACCCTCGTGTAATTTCTCAGCTGATCGCTACCCTTATTTGTATGTTGTATAAACTTATCCAGGACTACTTCACCGAGTGACGTTAGACCCCCTACATTTGATTTCAATCGTAGCGCCAACTTCGGCTGGTACAATAGTTCTAATCAAGCATGTACAATACGTCTGATATATACATTATATGTTATATACATATACTATATCCCGATTAATTGTTCACAGTATACATAATACGAGAATCTTGTTCGTTTCTATCAGTATACAGAACGGTTGAGTCCCTGAGGCGGGTCAGACAGATGTGTATCGACATAACGCCCTTATTAATAGTTCTGTGTGTGAATTAAATGGCCTCTGGATATATCGAGATCTTTGTATCATGACAGGGGGGTTGGTGAGGTAGTGGTTATATTCTGCTATTGGTTAGAACGAAACACAGTGGGTATATGTAGATTAACTGCGACGCCATTGGCACACATTTTGATGAAACGTTCTGTACCTAATTGAAAAGAGGAGGGGGGGGGGAGAGAGGGAAAAAGAAAGGGATAAAAGGGGAATGGTCGATTTTTTTGCTGGAAGGGACAAAAATCCTTCGAGAAGTTTTTGATTTTTTTTCCTCACACTATTTTCGTTCGTTATTCTTTTTGTCTTTTTGTTTTTTAATTCCTTTTTTATTTTACTTCCACTGATCACTCGCTCTCGGTTCTTTCTCTGGATTATCCAGATTTTTTTTTTACTTTCTCTCTCGTCTCTTGCGCCCACTCGAAACGTGAGAACCTTTTTTCTCTTTTTTTTCTTTTTTTTTCATTCCTCTTGCAAAGTAGGTCAGGCCACTAGCGGCCTGCTAGAGTTCTCTTATTTCCTCATGCTGACGATGAATCGATTCGCATCGCATTGACACTCGATTCTGGGAATAAGTCATTAGCATTGTTCGTGATTTCCAGAAGTCCTACGATACTATTTTTCGCTCGTAATTAATTATTAACGAGCTATCGAGGGAATATACGATTCGTGTATTCAACCTTGCAGTTAACTGTGTCAGGTGTACTCGCGATACTTCGTCTTGGGTGATTCGTAAAATATAATTATTAGAAAATTAATTCGGGTCGGAGGGTTCCTTCGAATTTTGATTGTTCAATCGAAATTAGGAAATTTGACGTTTCCGTCAGCATGCGTCGTCGTAATAAAATTTTGATACCCAGTTGGCAAACAAAACTTTGAAAAACAACCGTGCTACTTGAAAAATATTTTTTTTCCGAAATTGCGTAGAGTTCAAATTTTTTCGCCCACTTTGGCCATGGATTTCTCTATTACGGATCGGATGTAATGTTTTTTCAGGTAAATCTAATTGACCGATTGCCAGGTAATTCGATTGACAATGTGAAGCATTTTGTCCTTTTATTTCTCATCTCGGCTCTTCTTTGCTAGTTTTTCAAAATTTCTTTCACAATTTTTAACACTCACAAAAAGGGCATCTGTCTGGTGGGATATCACAATCTTATTGAAATCACTATTACGTGATCGTTACTAATTTTCGGAAGAGTGAATTTATTAATTTTTGTCTTTATCACGTTATCGACTGTATTTTGAATAATCTATATACACGTCTACCAATATATTCTCTCATTGTGTCATAAGACTATTTCATAATTCATGACTTGAAAAATTAATTTTCTCTAATGTAAGTTTTCTTCTAATATACACAATATACTAACCCCCCTCCCTCTAACATTCCAATAAATAATTGAAAATCGACCACGAATTTTTCTATAAAGTCGTAAATTATGAATCATTAGTAAAAAAAATTATCTATGAATTTTCTTTGATAGCCAAGTCCTCCAACAAATAGTCATCCCTATTATAATAATCCTCAAAAACTACCCCTTGTAAGTGTATTATAACAGAGTCGATGGTTGAAGTGCCGATGAATATGCGTCGAGTGCAGAAGGCACTTTTCACATAAAGTGGAAAGATAAAAGTGGCATGGAGTTTTAAAGAAGGGTGGATCATGGATCTAAGTACACTTAGAGGGTAGCAAGTTCATAGGGATATAAGCGTCGATGGAATCCTTCATAGCGTAGCTGTAGTTACGTGAACGGAGTATTAATCATTCAGTCAAAGTGACCGTCCTGAGGTAGCCCGAACCCGACCAACAAGTAATCGCAACCCCCGGTATGATTATAACAGTCAAACGTAAGGCCGTGGAGAGTAAAGAGAGTGAAACAAATAGCCGGTCGCTTTCAGGCGCGATTAATCGAAAGTTTCAGAGGGTGTCGAAATCGCGTGGTCACTGTATAAGCATGAGATTAAATCGAACGCGTATATACCGGGTGGATCACTAATAGCGACGAGGTCGATTTTTTCGGAAACGAAGACAGACAAAAAACTGTTTCAGACAGAAGTTGTAGAGTCTCGAGGGATACGGTACATTCCGTCATTGAATTCCTTCCTGAGTGCAAGGGTTAAGGCAATTCAAAGGTCAACTTAAATTTTTCAATGGGACGATGCATTGAAATAGAAAATTCAACTTTCAGTCTAAAAATGCAAGTACACTAATGACCTAAAGTTAACGGGTGATATTTTTAAAATAAGAAAAAGTATTCGTTCTAGGTAGCCTGCGTGTTTACCCGGGACACAAAAGTACAAGCGCACTAATGACCCGAAATTGATGAATGATAAGGTATTTAAAAAAATATATGTTTAAATAATTATAATCATTTATTGTCATTAAGGGTAGTTGTCGCCGCCAAGTCGGACGGGTGTCCAAGTCATCCAGACAGCCTACAACCCCTTCCTTAGTAGAATCTCTCGACCCCTTTCGCTACCTCTTCGTCAAGGCAGCCCTTTTACCCAATTCCACCCCCTTTTCCCACCCACGGCTTCAGTCACGACACCAAGTATAACAACCCCCCTAGAGTCACCCTCCTTTTCGTACTACTCGCTGAAACCACCCTCATACCAGGGTACCTCGCTCTCTTTAACGTTTTCAACCCTTAAGATTGCACCGTTACCCTATACCAACCCTATATCTGACAATGTAATATATTCAAACGTAATTAACATATTGCGTAATTATATCCTTGAATTCCATTTAAACGTGCATATCGACGTCACTGGATTCGTGCACCACCCTCTCGGTTGTCACCATAATTTATACTCTGTAATTTCAAGGAATTACATAGTCACCGTCGCGATTATACCCGGCAACATTATCGCAACCGATGGACTCTTTCCTTTTCTATATATATAAATATCCATACGTTATATATTTACATGGCTAGAAAACATGCGCACAATTCTAATCCACACGTGAATAGGTATTAATATGTACATACATTGCAGTACTTACATAAGTAACACCCCATATGCACATGAATGATCCACACACGTCTATCCGTTTTTCCCATGCTTAACATCACGGGACACGTGGACTAGACTCTGCTTCATGAAATAGGCCGGTTACGTAATATTTACAAGATTACGATTAACATCCCTGCAGTTTATTCGCGACTGATGAAACTGACTCTTTTATCAATTTCAAAACGGCATAAACTTTTTACTCTCGCCACGCGCATATCGTAAAGCAACAGCGTTGCCTTTCGTATTTACAATTCAAATCTCCGAGATCAATAGATCGTGCCGTCGACGACGTAAACCGCTACTTCGAGGTAGCTGTTTACTTTGATCTGTATACCTAATTCAGGTCAAAGAATCTCTACGTAGGTTATATGATCGGGCAGTAGGAACTTCCCCAAGTATAGCTGTCAGGTAACCGACATAACCTAGACGCAAAGTTAACGGAGTGGGACGAGGGCTTTGAAAAATTCCGAAAAGTCTTTTCTGACGTTGAAATACTTTTTTTTTAACCGGACAGTACAAAAACCACCTTTTTCTATGGCAGGGACAACATCCTAGACGGCGACACAAGCCCGATAAACAATGCCGTGTAATTTGACGTCACGGCAAAGTTGAAGCCACCGGTAGAAGGCAGAGGGGGAGGGGGGGGGGGCCTGTCCCAAGAGGATGGATCGTGCGAACGACCTTATGTATATACCTTTACGCGGCTGAGCCAGGCAGCTCTGCGCTGCCAGGAAAGTAATTTAATGCGCAACCTCAGACTTTAATGCAATAATAAAAAGGTAAAGCGCAAGCCGTGCCGCGGTGTATTAATTTAACTTTGGCGACATCCTGTCCAGGAATACCCAGGAGGTGCTGATACGATATCAAACTAAATTAGGAAAGATTCTCGAGCGTACTCCTGTACTAGCGTAGTAGCACGAGATTAATGTGACTGACTCGTAGCTACGTTCAGAGTATATATTGACTGTACCGTAACTATAGAGGGCACCGGTGTTTCATTGTGTCAGGATCATTTTAGACGAAGTAGGACAAGTAAACGGCCAAGTTGGAATACGCAAGGCTGATCCGCGCTGTGCACATTAATTTGGATAACAATGACCGAATGTCAAATGGCACTTTTCATTATAACAAAGGTGTAAGGGGGGGGGGGGGGGGACAACTTTTAAGCGAAATCCTTCTAATGATTATTCGAATGGGCAGTTTTGAAAATTGGTCCAAGCTCAAATTTTCACTTAGGTTAGGTTTGATAACCTTACGTACCCTCGTTGGACTCGAGGATTCCCATGTAATTATATCAACTGACTTAGTCCCTCTCAACATTGTCTGATCTTCCATCCAGCTGGTTTCCCTGGTGACGACTTCACTTTCCAAGACAACCGGAGACCCCATCGAGCTAAATTATTTTAACTGCTGCTACTATTATTAAGATTCGTCCCGAGGCCACGTAATCTGGACGTTGGTATAATTAGTTGAGGAACGTATGAACTTGCTCGATTACATTTAAACCAGCTGGTCCACGTTTGGACAGCATTGAGATAACAAGTCTGGACCTTTGCCACATAAATATCAGCTTTATTATTAGACATGGGTCTCTGACCATTTGGAATTTGAAAGTATAATGTATATATGTGTGTGTATACACTGCGTACGTTATACGTTCTTATATGTATTCACGTTGTGTATAACTCCAGCAAAGCATGCTCCGAGGTACCACAGGAGTTGGTAACCGAGAGGGGTAGTCGCACGAAGCAAAAGGCAAATATCAAAGATAAACTTCCTTCTGAACCCTGGTCCGACACTCGATATTCAGCCACAGGACGCGAACCCGTTCCCTCTGTCGCAGAAGAGGAAATTGTCAGCAAGAACTAACCTGAAATGCGAATCTTTTGTTGCAGAGCGAAAATGGAGACGTCAAGGGCGATGGAGTTTCTCTGTCTGGTGCTGATGGTTGCGGTTTGCGTGGGTCAGGAAGACTGGGGCTGCAAGCCACCCTGCAAGTGCAAATGGGTCTCCGGGAAGAAGACAGCCGAATGCATAAGACATAACCTTACCCAGATACCAAATTCACTTTCGTCCGACATACAGATCTTGGACATGACCGGTAACCGATTGGGTCACCTAGATAAACGCGCGTTCAGTCGGGTCAACCTTATCAATATACACAAATTGATATTAAAGGAGTGCTGCATAGAGAGCATACATGTGGAGGCTTTCAGAGGCCTTCAAATCGTCATTGAGATTGACTTGTCAATGAACAAGATCAAGGTTCTCAATCCTGGCACCTTCGTCGAGACGATGCGTCTTCGCATCCTCCTGCTCAATGACAACGAGATAGAGATCCTGAAGAACGAGCTCTTCAACAACATGAAGTACCTCCAGAAGGTGGAACTATCCAACAACAGACTCAAGCACATCGGCAACAAAACGTTTCACGACCTGCCAGACTTCAAGTCCCTGAAACTCGATGGGAACAATCTGGTCAACGTCAAGTTGAAAACCTTCGAGAACCTGCCCAAATTCTCCAGTCTGGAGCTGCACAACAATCCCTGGAACTGCAACTGCCACCTGAAAGCTTTTCGCGATTGGACGATAGAGCGGAAGCTCTACACGCAGCCAACGACCTGCCAGCAGCCCCGACATCTAGCGGGAAAGATGTGGAACGAGATAAGCAGCGATGAGTTCGCTTGTCGACCAGAAATACAATCGGTGGGTCCAATGACGAGACTTGCGATTGGCCGCGGTGACGTCACGCTCTGGTGTCGTGCGTCGGGAGTTCCTCAACCCCAAATGAACTGGTACCATCGTTCACATGCTCTGACCAATCATACGAAGAGACACAGCGGGGACGATGCTCGTCGTGGTTATATAATCACCGAGGGCAACGGCTGGCTGAACCTGACCATACCGGATGTCAGTTTGTCTGACAAGGGCGACTATATTTGCATGGCGAACAGCACCGGCGGCCTAACCAAAAAGAACGTCACCGTTAGCGTTCTGGACAGTGCTCTCGATAGCACCGAGAACGTTATCAGTCTGCCTCTGGCTATCGGACTAGGCGTGATCGCCCTTCTCCTTCTCTTCGTCACCCTGATACTCTGCATCTGTTACTGTCTTCGGCGCAGAACGCGTCACGATGTGAAAAGCGCAGAGGCCACGTCACTGGAGCACCACGGTCTCGGTGAACAGGAGAAGTCACTGATCACCGCGGTAAATCCAGTAGTGAAGCCGCCCAGACGGTACGAGGCGCCCTCTGTCACCTCCCACGGCACTGAGATGACTGAAACTAATCGTACCCTCCTCGACAACGACTCTGTCTTCGGTCAGTACACTGCCTTTATTACGAGACAATGCGTTAAGTAAGGGCACAAGTATACGGGGTCGTAAAGTCAGGAGCGCGCCCGCCGTGTGCCCCTTTTTTCTTTTCATTTGCGTTTTATATAGTTATATTTTTATTTATTTATACATATATTTCTTTCGTGTCACGTATATATATATTTTTTATCACTCTCATTTTTATCATCTACTTGTCTCTGTATGTCTGTCTGCATTATATTTCCTTCTCATTCTCTCAGTCATTAATTGGTTTTTTATTTTTATTTTTATTTTTGCGCAGCTGGCAGTGGCGTTGGCGGTGGCGACTGTGGTGGTGGTGTCGGTGGTG
>JAYRCB010000832.1:593735-604952 GCA_036026315.1 Trachelus stipa
ACACAGATAGATAGATAGAGAGAGAGAGATCGAGAGAGAGAGAGAGAGATAGATAGAGATATATAGAGACAGAGAGAGAGAGATCGAGAGAGAGAGAGAGAGAGAGAGATAGAGAGAGAGAGAGAGAGAGAGAGAGAGAGAGAGAGAGAGAGAGAGAAAGGGAGAAAATAATAGAATAAGGAAAAGAAAAAAGAAAAGGAAACGAGCTCGTTCCCTCGTTCCGTTTCGTTTCGATTCGTCCGGACTCGACGAAGACGAACGCGGGGCTTCCAAATCCAGGATCGGTAACGAGACAAAGAGACATTCCGTACGAACGTAGACTGAGACGCGCGTCGGGACGCCTATTTTGTGTAAGATTCTCTTACGTCCAGACCGACCTGTGCTTCTCTCCTCATTATGTTTATTTGTTATGTAAAAAATGGTAATAGTTTTAATAACGATAAAAACACACTCGTCGACAACGCGAAACAACAAGCCAGTCGCCGCCATATTCGACTGGCGGTTCATTAAAATCGAATAAAAATTACTCCGCGTCTTTTGACTCTTCCTCAGGGTCTATCGAATGGTTCTTAAAGTCAGACAGCAGATACATTAACAGAATTCACGTTTTAAAGTATTTATCGAAACTCTTGTACTTCTTTCCAACTCATGGAAACCCGACCATTCGTAACTGTCAACTTGTATCCCACTACCTTGAGAGCCAACATTAAGCCGTTGGCTTTCTCGATTACGCGCAAATAATGTCTTGCAAGTTTTCTTAAAGTTAGCCAATCTTCCTTACCGACTGAGAACTTATCCTGTACCAGAGTCGTTGTTGTCTACTATTTATACGACGTGAACATTGAGAATTCCGCAGTCGTTTTATCCGATCGAACGAGAGGACGCCCTTCGTATCGCTACGAGTAATTCCACCCTAAAGCGAATATTGCATAATGTAATCCCAATAAGAAAATGTTCCTAAGGGTGAAGTGTAATGCAAGTCACTTAAAAACTTGATCCAACGAATGCATTAAAGTGTCTGCTGCGATTGGAAAATTCTTGTAGCATCTTCAATCCGGTAGCTACGAGTGGACGAACCGGAAGTGGAGTAATATCGATCGTCGCCTACAACCGGAAGAGGCCTAATCAGGAGTGCAAGGACTGAGTTCATCGATCCGAACTTGTTCCCTTGGCTTGCGTGACACAGCAGTACTAGCCTTATACACGAAAACCCTGCCGAAGGAATATGATTTACGTTAATCACAGGTCGCTTGCTTTTCCATCCAACGAATTCTCCAATAGAGAGCTGCCTCTAATATACGCTGTATCGAAGAGAGACGTTGATTATTAAATATCAAGAAATTATTGCTTTCTTGCCTGTAGATAAATTCAGGATAGGACAATTTTTTTTTATCCGTCAAGCATCGCGAGACTCTATTATTATTTTTTTATCCATGTCACTAATGTAACTAAGAATTATTGGGTAATACTAGTTTTATTTTATTATTTACTGCGCCAAGGATTAGATGATAATAGTTTTTTATTGACTTCGTTATCCCTCGCGCGTGCGCGTCTACTATTTGTACGGACTGATGATCTAAGAACCGGTTACGGGATGATTTATTGCTACTGTTAGAGAAATTTTGAAAGTAGATTTTAAAGTGCGTTGCTTAGTGATAGCGCGGTCCGTATACGCGAAGACTCTAATTAAATTGATAAGCCAGAAATTTCTTGATAACTAGCATGGTACCGTACTAGAACTTATATAAAATTTGAATCAATTATTTGTATGAGCGATAACGAATACAATTTAACGAAAAAGTCAAATCTGATGACTGTAAAGTCGTTGATTGTGTCGTTGCTTATTTGACAGTCATCAAATTTTACGTTCGTGAGGAATCATTTTTTATATTTTCGCAACTAGGATGCCTATCAATTCGAATGAAAAATTTGTATTCATTCCAAATTTTATAAATTTTATTTATGAAAACTCGAACTTCTTCCCGTCGTGCGAAGAACGATCAAATACAGGGTAATTTGAAAATACGTTTATTCTCACATTATTCAATCAATATTCGTTAGAATCATTCGAATAGATCAGTTTGTTGAACTACGACACTGTTTTCCCGAATGAAAACAGCGACACGTGGTAGCTCAAAATAGACAAACTTATTCCACTGAAAATCATTGGTACTGTGTTGTCGAATTTGAACAAAAATCAGTCAAGTTCCTTTCTTTTTTTTTTTAATCATTCTTCTCTGACAATTGTGAGAATTAGATCATGGACAAAAGGAATAGCACCATCTACGATGCTTCAATTACAAAAATGGATTTGTACTTGCACTTCGAATTTTGAATCTCGCGCCAAACGCGTTATTGATCCTTGTGTAACTTTACACTAGCGTGCAGTATTAATTAATATTAATTAACTTGCGTGCAGTAAGCGTGTCTTTGTTGTCGGGTATGTTGCAAGAGAATTTCTTAAATACCGACTACGTAATGATCTGAGAGATTCGTAATGTTGAGTCAGGATCAGTACCAGCGCAGAAAGTTAGAAAGCGTTTGGTATCATAGAATGGGACAAAGTGAAAAAAAAGTGTATGACAAAAAATGAATCCAACGATACGATACGAAAAAATTGAACGTTAAATTCAATGAAATGCGTCAAGTGTCTCGTGGAAGCGCCCACGATGCATTCACAAGATTTGCGAAAATTGAATTGAAAATAATAGAATGACAATTTTTTTTATTTCTTTTTTTTTTCTTTCGAACCTCTAGTGAAAAATTATTGATTCAATTTTTGTCTCACCATTCTGTACCAATGCTGTTACTATAATATTTTCCTGCATAATTGATCTTGTATTCAAACACACGTAAAACTCCCCTAAGAGAAGGGCTCGCGCCAATGATTATGTACAGGTTGATAAGAATATCTAAAATCATGAAGAAATACTTTCACGAGGCGAACTGTACATAAGCAAAAAATCCCTATTTGTACATTGTAAAAATTTTACCGTCGACGAAAGATAATAATAAGAGGCTTCGAGATTTCACGAAACTGAATTTAAAAAAGCGCGCGCGAATTGCGACTCGAGTAGGTACCAAGGAAAGCTATCCCCAGAGGTGTATAAAAAATCGAAAAGGAAATCCCCGTAATGATAATCAGTATAAGCTGTTCAGTATTACGTAGAATGCGCGGTTGCGGGACTATAAAAACGTGGGAAGGACGTGCGAGATAATGGCGACGAAGATCGGATAAGTTTGGTTTTTAGAAGCGCGTAGTAAGAATAACGACCAATGCACAAAAAATTGATTTCTACGTCACTTTTACCATCTCCCAGTCGCTATGCAATAATGCATTTCAGTACCTGCGGTGCTTTCGGTATCTAACGCGAATACATTGTATTTGCCGAAATCTGATGCAGATGCAGGTGCGCATGCGCGGATGCGAAAAACGCGTTTATCATTACGCGACATCAACCAACCTGTACGACCTCCATTGTCGTTAAGTATTTTAAGCGGCCTAGCAGAGTCGCGGTTCGTTCGGCCCAACCATCGCGCTGCGATATGTACATACACTCATTGATGCATACTGTTCATATATGTAAATGCGCGACACGTAACTTCCGGCGAGATTGGTTGGGACCGCGCCACGAATATATTTTTGTAATTTTGTATTTTGACGATCGCTACAAATGTCCTACCCACGAGCTACCGCGACGAGACCTAAATATTCCTCATAGGTTATAATAATATAATATAAATATAAATATATATATATATATATATATACATACATATATATTTTTAAAAAAATAAAAACGCGTGTCTCGCTTCCCAGGCGTTTTTGCGTACGTACATAACGTAGCCTATAGATAAATTTATAATGTTAAATGCATCTTCCTTATCGAATCCTTTTTACTGTCTGCGAAATCTTGTTCGGTCACTTTTTTCTTTTGGTGTTTATAGCTGTAATTGTCATTAATAATACGCTCTGTGGCTTCTGCTAAGGAATGTGCGTGCTTTTTCATTGTGAACGGGGGGTCCTTCTCTCCTCAGTTCGGTTCGGCTCCGACTCGATGTGGCGGGAAAATTTGAAAAGTGTTATTTGCCGGTACCCCAATCCTCTGACGCATTCCGACCATTTGACAAGTATACGTGAAGCGTTTCATCACTCATTTAGAACAACGAGACTCCCGTGGGTCGTTTGTTTACACAGTGCATTAATTGTAATAGCTAGTTAGCTCGAATGCGCATGACGCAACGTCTGTCTGTAAGAGCGAGCATTGTAAATCAGTCTGCTGTTGGTCACGTTGAAATTCACATGTGAACGTATGACATTTGTCGGGATAAATTTGTCAATGTTGGTATCTATTATGTGAAAAATCATCGAACTGCCTATTTAAAGGAGAGACGAGAAAAAAGATTCTAATGCTTTTATGAATAATATTAAAAAAGAAAACGAATTTCTCGTATGAGTAAATATTTAATTATGGGCATAAAATCACTGGTCGATTTTTCATTGAATTTTTTATATATGCTTAAATCGTCCGGAAGGTATTTTTTAAAATATAATTCTCACTCGGTAATTTTTCTAATACCACGTTTCACAATATTTTCTTATTTTGAGAACGTTTGAAGAAATACCTTTCGATCGCTGTTCTGTAATTCTGGTATGATTTGGACCTGATAGCGTCTAGAATAAGTGCACATAATTGTCGCTTCGTTGCATGTCGTTTGTATGATACTCTGAGGACGTTAATTCGATTTACCAGACACACTATGCCGACGTGTAATTTTAAATTACACTCTTTATCAATTTACTACGAAATCAAATTACGATAATACATATGAAAAATGGTGTTACGAATTTTGACAAATCTGCAGAGCGCTCTGTACCGACGTGCACGGCGAAAAACGTGTCTTGACTGATGGTATCACTGCATTACCGATAAATAAATTCGGCGCGTGTTTTAACGAATTCAAAAATAACCTTGTATTTCATGCTCATGGTATTATACCATCTCAGGAGAAATTATTTTATAGTGTTAACGATCAACAGTAGTTTCGTTCGTTCGATCAACAAGCCTAATTCTACTAACAGTTTCCTGGCAGCAACTGTGCATAACAATGACAATGCGAATTTTCTTTAAAAAAAAGTTTTTACTTCACTTTCTTTCATATCCCCTAAATATCTTTGTATCGCGTTAACCGTCTCCCATTGCTCTATGGTGCGACATTCAAATTTGTAATAATTCCCGCCACTGGTATATCGTTTGCGTACGCGTGGTATACGTAATCACTTACTGATGATGATTCGTCAGTAGTTATGTGTAGCCGTCGCGAATTCACGCATGTCAAATCCGAAACGTCGAATAAACAAGCTCATCGCGAGCCGTCTTATCGTCTTTTTCAGTGAGAACAAAATTGTCGACCATTTTGGAGAAAGAGACAAAAGACTATGGCGCTCGTCGACTGACAACGTTTTCTGAAATAACGTTTGACGTTTACCCGAGCGCCGATGTAAAATTAATTTGTGCATTTTCTGTGGGATGCATATTGACAGTCTCTGACGAGCTATATTTTTAATTTTAATTTTTTTAAATTCTATCTCGTACACTGCTTCCACCGCCCTACTTTCGTCGAGACTTTTTTTCATACGTGACATCTTTTAAATAAACTCGATACGCCATTTCAAATGTACATGATTTATACATATGTGTCTCAACGTAGCTAAATGAACTTATAAAAGAATAATGAAGTTAATTGTATCAATTCTCGACGATACTTACTTTTGTTACACTCTATACGGGAAATAGAGATGTTTAATAAGTAAGGTTAAGATAGGCATTTCTTACTGTTCATACATTTATTATCCATTATTGATTGTCATCCTTATTATTTATCGCTTTATTATAATTAATAGTTATTGATATTCTTATTATTGTCGTTCATTTTCATCGACATTCTCACTATTAATTTATACTTGAATTTTGTCGTACGGTACGTTGGGCCGAGACTTGCCTCATAATAAATTATTTTCACTTTATGCTTCAGCGTTATCATTTGAACGATATATGTGTTATATAATATATGTATACATACATTATTTTTTTCAGTGTAACGGCATACTGGCGTATTTGTAAATATTATAAATATTTTATAAATAAAGGAAACTTAGCGTGATTGTAATAATACAATAATGTAACCAATGAACAGCTCTGTACACTCCAACGCGTATGTTAAATTTTAATAAAGACCTCCCAATCCTACTTTACGACCTTTGAGGTTAATTCTCAGTTCAGTCTTCATTGTCCTATCGTTCACGTTGACGTCCAAATTATTTTCGGGAATTCTACAATAATTCAAGGTAAGACTTCGTTTTATGTAACTTTATTTAATTTAAATATTGCAATGTTATTTTTAAAAAAACAGTACCCTCTCGCTAAGTGCGCGCTGAAATACTTCTCCCTCTATCTGCCAACGACTGCCTTCCCCCACTTATAGTCTGACGTTCCTTAGTTTACATCCCTCCCCCGTTATCTTTACTTGTAATCTTTCACCCAAAAGTGAACAGCACAGTTTTTTTACTGTGCTCAAGGGTAGTAATTCGCAAAGTGCCTGTTTCTTCGACTGTAACCCCGTGCACGCGCACTTACTGAGAGGTTGCTGTGACTGCTTTGAGATTCGGTATGTCCTTTGATGTCAGTATCTAGAAATATTTAACAATAAAATATTTTGTTTCAATTACAGAGGGATAGAAAAATATTATTAAGGTACAGTATAGGTGGAATAATAATAATAAATTATTATGGCAATATGAGTGATGACACTCGTTGATCATTAAAAATACGATTATCGTGATTAGCAGTTAATAAATTAACTAATAATTTGTTAAAATATAATATCAAAATTGTAATATCATTAAGAACCATTTCTTTGGTCATTGTTTGCGCTGGTTATTGACACAGGTTTTTTTCTTAATTTAGATATATTGCTGTCTCCGTACTTCGATAACAACTCTTCCACAAATATATCCTTCAACTTCTTCAGGCATCTGAAATATCAATGATCGTCAGTACTTTGTATGCCTATTAATGTTTTCTTTTTTTTCCATTACAATGTGTTGAAGAACAAGAAGCATTAATCACCTTCTGTATAGTGCATCTGTTCTAAATTTGCCAATGTCCACACTAGGAGCATGTGGGCGATGAATAATAAAGGCATCAGGTAATACGATGTATCTAAACAATCATCTTATCAGTATGACGAATTAGATTTTTTGTATACATAAATATATCCAAAAAATTCTTACTTGTATCCTAAAGCTGTCAAGTGTGTTAAATAGGAAACTTTATTCCAGCCAAAACCAATGAATCTTATGTCATACTGAGGCGCTAAGTTTGAAACCACAATATAAGGTTCAAAATCAGGTTCCCATGATATCTAAAAAGAATAACTTGTTATGATATACCGTAAGTGACTAATTAATTATATAATTATTAAATACAATACTACCAACCGCATAAGGTTCAGTAGCGTTGCGCCAAAAAGTATAATTGGTAGCAGCATGACCTTGTGCCCAAACGTGATATCGAAATGTGTAAATTTGGCCACGATTAAGAGACTTGACAAGTTCTTCTTTATTGACGGGAAAAGAAAATCTGTAAGAAACAATGATTAGAAAATATATTTTTATTTTCAAATGAAAGTCTATTCCATATTAATACTATATATCCATATAATGTAACAATTACCGATAACGTTGCGTCTCAAATGCCGGTACTACCAAAGCCGTTTTATCCGAGACGCTTATATTTAATTTAGTGATATAATTCATCAAATTTGGATACAACCCAAACTGTGGAAGAAAGTCTATATCCAATTGAAAAATGTATGGCGTCGAGACGTAAGACATTGCGATATTTCGTAGGTAATTGATAGGATAAAACTCCTGGAAAATTGAATCAGAAAATTAAATAAATGAAAAGTGAATTTCGATTTAATGAATTCTCAATTTAGTTGTATTAAAATGTAGTCCTCAATCTACTATCCTGAGGCAGCCAAAGAAACCAAAGTGTACAAAATATTTTTGCCTCCACTGTGATTTTTCTATTATTTTCTTATTCTGAATAGATTTATATTTCTGCTGAGAAAAATTTCTAAAACTGCTCTTACTATTTGTAAAGTAAAACTTACGCTTTCTTTGTACACTATGTGGTACGCGATATTCTTTCGATTACTCAACTCTGTCGATGCATGCACAAAATCCAGGAAGCTATGCGTTTCTCCATCTGTGAGATATAGAGCAACACTGATGGTTCCTGGCCAATATTTTGATAAATCTTCTAGAAGGGATATTCTGTCCACGCTGCATTGCGTGACAAGAGCAACATCCACTGCAGAATAAACATTATGCTCATATTCGAGCAGGAACAAATGAGTTCGATAACGAATAGTAGCAGCTTTAGTAAATTTTAGACACATATTCGATCGATCATACTGAAAATAAGGTATTGAGATTATCGTTTAATTGCTAATAAGATGCTTGCTTTAAATCTATTAACTTACAATCGTCGTTACTTCAGTTTCATCACAACCAAACAGTCGCCTACGTAATAGATTTCCATCCAATTCCAGAAATACTTTATACATTTTACGAAAGTCATCAATGTGCTTGTTTCGTACAGCTTGTTTTCTTGGAGAATTCCAGTGAATTATCTAATATTTTTTACAAAAAAATAATAATTCGACTATTTTCCAATCAAAGCATGCATATTTTGAGAAAAGGAAAGTATAGATTGACGTACATTGATTTCATTGGTATTACTGTAGCATCTTTCGCTTATTGTGTGATCACTAAGTTGAATATTCCATGTGCATGTCAGTCTTTGAATAATACTTGGATACTCTTTAATGACAGCATTCAATATATCTTGATCAGCCAAATGAGTTTCAGGAATAGTTTTCAATACGTTTATGGTTATATTTTTCCAGATCTGATAAAAGTCTCCATCTCGCAAGCGTTGCAAGTGCATGAGCATAACGCCAGTATTAAACCCTCTTCCTAGGGCTGGCCATGGATTCGGTCTGTGTGACAATTGTTTTATATACCAATCACTTTGATTCTCAACTAATCCGATCCAATGATCATTGTTAAACTCGTGAAATAATTGCCACAATTTAACAATATCAGTCAAAACGGTAACGTCCGTGTCCAGCACAAGAACCTTGTCTTCCTGTAAAGCAGCAGGCAGAATTAACTTCAATAATCCATAGACGCCAGAATAGTGCTTGTTTGGAATCCATGCTACTCCTGGTATCCATTCCTCTGCTTTGTAAAATGTTACTGTCACTGTGGATTAGAATTGAACGATTAGGTAAGAGCTGTAACAACAGCAATATTGTTAATGTGATTTATAAACACAAACCATGTGGTAAATTCCATGTTTTAAAAAGTATCTCCAATGTTCGCTTAGCTATTTCATCAACTATTAGGTGAAAATGTAAAGGTTTAGTACGATAAAATACAATGGATTTAACTACTGTAGCAAGACTGAATGTTGAATTATATCCAGCACATACTATAGCAATATTTATAGTTTCACACTTTTCCTAGAATCAAGCACTTGTATTATTCTTTTATACCTAATAATAATCAGCAAAGAACTTACTTTAATTCTATCGTTTTTTAAGGAGACATTGACTTGATCCGCCTTGGCAGCACCATTTGAAATATTTACTATAAAGTTCAGTCTATTATCATGTGTAAAATCCTGTAATTTCCCAAGATCTTCTATATATTTATTGTCCAGTGATGAAACTATAATAGTTAATATTTTAGCATTCAATACTATATAAGAGAATCTTGTGTAACATAAATGTATTAGATATTACCATTTATTAATATGTATAAATATGAGATTACTGAGGCAATCAGGATGCCGAATAGGCATCCTATCCATGGTCGAACCATAATGATATGACATACATGTTTTGCTATTCGCGGTATGATGCTTGTATTCCTAAAAAATTGTAAAACCCTACTGAAGAAATATTTAATTCAGATAATGTTTTCTTTAATAATTAATATACATGCATAATTCACAAGCAAATATTGTGTTGATTGTGCAAACTACAAAATTCTATAATATAGGTAAGATGATAATTGGTATACTCATTTTTTATAAAATATATCTTTACATATATAGTGTTCTTATTGCAATGTAATGTACAGAAATAACAATTACGACAATTTACGTAACAATATTTAAAAAATTTCCACATGAGTACTTAAGCCAACGCAATGAATTACTGTATATTACAATTTCAGAAAACAATATATGTTTTATACTATACTATAAAAAGCCACTGTGGCACTAAGCACCTGCATTACGCAGAATATACATCCGTATTCCTTCACACCGGATATATTCATGTATTTATAACTCATGAGTGGGTCTATAGGTCTATTCACGCAAGCGTTTTTACAGAGATGAGTAGGGAGATGCACAACTCTACGGTTTTAGGCGACATCAAAATCATGGCGCCAAATCGTAGGGGCGAGTCTGGAAGTAGGTTTCTGTGATTATCGCCTCTGTCGACAATGAGAATTCCGTCGTAGCCGAGCTAAACCTGAACTCGATGGCGTAACTTGGCGGGCAGAGGTTCTCCGTTACTCACCACTGGTTCCTAAAGCAACCCTTAGAACGAAACCGGGAATTATAGAACTTCTCAAGAACTATTGAAAAAATATTGTTGAAACATTTTTAAGACATTTTTTAGAAAGCGCAGTGCCAAATTGACACCCGTGTAGCACCTTAATTTTTACTAAATATTCTTGGATCTTGATATACTTTCAAAATTTATTCAAAATATAAAATTGAGGTTAAATGAAAATCTCGCAGAATATACAGAGTAGATAAAATCTGAATTAAAATTGCAGAATATCTAAAATAAATTACCTTCAAATTGAAATATTAATAAATTAGGTGTTGGGAACATTAAAATAATTAATTAAATCAATAAAGTAAAACATTAACACTTAGAAATCGGAAATTCCGGAAAATCATATTTATAAGTAGTGGAAGTTGCCCAAAATTGTGTGCGCGCAAATTCGATGCGTAGGACTCGGTGAGTGGGAGTAGGCCGATGGTGGGGAGAGCGCTCGAGGCAGTGCCCGGACTCGGAGCGCTCATTCTTCCTCGAGCTGGTCTCCTATACTGGTCTCTTGGAAGC
>JAYRCB010000833.1:0-12624 GCA_036026315.1 Trachelus stipa
CGCCAAGTAGTACTCGATAAGGAATCACCTAAAGTTTTATAAATTATTGAATGACCATTAAATCATAATCAACTACGAAAAGCAGTAGTAATGTAAAAGAGTGAATTCTGTGAATTCTCGGCGGTTCATAAGTAAATAGTTACTTTTGATTTTGTGTTACTTACACTAACGTTATTATCTTCATTTTCTGGTGCACTCGACTTCCGTACTAGCTTGAGATCCTTTCTGCTGCCACCAAATTTCTTGTTATGCCGTCAGGATGTTGTATTTGATCTTCAACACTTTTGATATTGAAAAATAGTAAGAACAAAACTATTTTATGTTTGTTTCTGTAACAATGGCACTATTCTATTATTTTAGTTTCTTTTAATGAGCAGACGATGCTCACTTGGAGCCTTCCGTTCGACGACTAACTTTTAGTTGCGTTTGAAATAAAGGAGAAGAGCTCCTACGCCTTATTACAATTTTGCTGACAAAGGGTTACTTATCGTGTGGTACTAAGAATGCTTACCTAAAAAAGGAAGTACAAAGTAAATAGCTAAGTAACGCTTAGGGCATAACAACATATATATTTTCGAGACTTTATAAAAAGCCATGGTGTTTTTCTAAGGATTGCAATTCTTCTGATCGTTAGAAATCACATTGAACTCGTAGATGAACTACACCGAGAAAAAATATAGTCGCGGTAACTATATTTTACAGAAATCTTTAAAGTTAGTGTGATGTCTACCAAAAATAGTGGTAATAATAACATGTATAGTTATTATGTGAACACGGTAAGCGTAACCATGCGATTTATACTATAATTCATATGTATAAGATACATAAATCATAATAAAAGTAATATAAAGCTCAAAGTGAGGAACACAACATATTTCATATCGGGTATATGGATGTTCCATTGATTTGCTGGAAAGACTTTTCCTCACCGAGAAAGCTTTAGAAACCATTTAAATAAATATTACATATATATTACTAGATGAACGAGAAATATTTTACACATACATTATATGATAAACACAAACGATACTTACCTGCAGAAGGAAATAACGCACCTTAGTAATACTGAGTCTACATTCTCTCGTCTCTAGTAACCAATCTCTTCCTCAACCGCTTGCGAGTAAGTTATAAAACTCGCCATCTAGTCACATTCGATTGAAATGTAATACAGATGTGTATTATTTACTAATTATGCGTTACTAGTGAGGCGCTATAGATATAATTAGTAACATGCTAATGTAAATTATTATAAGTTGATATTATAACCATCAATATAAAAGTTATTACAATTTTAACAATTACTACCTTGATATAGTACACATAATATAAGTAGGTTTGCGCACGCAGTGACTCGTTGCGGTTACCATACTGTATAGTATAATAATTTGAATCAACGTTATTAATTATAATTATTTTACAACGCATTCCTACTAATTATGATAATAACTGCAAGTATTTGGCTTGTTAAGACCGTCATATTTGTACCTTAAGAAAAATAAATAGGCTTTAGAATATGGGGTAAAAATAATTGTAAGTTCTGATTATTATAGATATTTGAGTAGGCTTATAATTATTAAAACAAATATTGAGAAGTATACTACAAGTATAGTTCAGTCATGTACAGGTATCGGTAGCTATACCCCTATGGTAAAGAAAAAGAACTATAATATTATTGCGTTTACTATAATTATGCTTCTCATAATTATAAAATTTGAACTGTGATATTTTTGAATGATTACATCGCGTTTTTTCTCAGAGAGAAAGACAAAGAACAGAGAGGACTCAATCTGCTCATGAAGAAGGTTAACCATACAAAATGGCTCAATAATAAACATTGGACTTTGGCTTTCCTTAAAATTGGATTAATATAGATATTCCATGTGATAAAGGTCTATAAGTTTCTCCTGTACAAATTTTTATATTCAACCCTTAATATTTCATCCAATTTTATTGATATGATTATTGTATATTGCGTTATAAAATAGAATGATATATTTCTTTTCAATGATAACTGTCATATTTTATACTTCCGAAAAGTGGATTTGAATTTTAGGTCTAACAACTGTTTGTTGATTTCATGAAAAGGAAAAATTCTATGTTTTGGAACATTTTACATTATTTTGTATAAAATTAAATAATTTTTTATTACACAGTTAACTGAAGTTGATCAACGTCGACATTTGGATCTTTGTCTAATTAAACATCATTTATATTCCTATGAATTTTGTCATTAAAAATTAGTTGATTAATATTTTCCAAATTGAATTTAGAAATATGATTATCGCTTTCTCCATTAGCTTTTAACGTCTTGAATGCCTTTTGTAGATATTTTTTACTTGAAATTTTTAAGTAAATTGGAAATTCAATGGAAAATGTTATTAACAATGATCCACGTTCTTTTGGATTTTCTAACAGAGGCATTCCTTCATTAGATATGATTTTTTTGTAGTTTTCTCTGCAAGAATAAAATTAATTTCACAAAATAAAATTTATAAAGAAAAATAGATTATTTTGCATAAATGAAAATTTTTAGGTTGAAAAACGGTTAACAAAATTTTCAAAAAAATTTATGATAATTAGAATATTAAGAATATTATTGTCTTTATCTTACGTAATTACATTTGTGATTGGAACACGAAGTATTCTTTCATCAATTGTATTGACAGTGATAACAGTGCCAATAAGTGCTTCGCGTAAAAGTATATTAACATTCATCAATAAATCAGATCCATCCCTTTTGAATATTTCGTGAGGTCGATCTTCGGTAATAAATATTATATCAGCTGTGAATTAATTAATTTGTTATTTTATAATATACATCGGTTACTGAAACATATACAAGGTATTCGGTATGAAACGCATTGGAGTAGTATCTTTGCAATCCTTATTAAATTCTATTGAATGCGTTGTTGGGTTTTTTACTTCATATATAAAAATTTCGAGATAATCAGTATTAAAGTTACAAAAACTGACCAATTTGAACGCGTTTATATGGAGTGTGGAAGAATAAGTTCGACATAATCGTTGACGACGTACACTGTACAACAAATTTTAACTTTTTTTCTGTCCTTTATATGAAACTATGTGATTCTGTAGAAACAAAAGGTGCTTGAGTCATATATCAAAACCAAAATGGTCCATCACGTACCGTTTTTGTTGGAGATCGACTTCTCATATTTATACAAATTGGTTAGCGAGAAATGTAACAGAGGCTTGATTATAGAAAACACAAACACTAAATTGATTTTTTTAAACTTTGGGAAGGTACATCAGCCTTTTGTTGCCAAAAATGTCGCAAAGATCGCCAAAATGTCGCCAAGTTGGCGACGGTCAATGAGAGCGCCTTTCCTTTGCCTATAAGTTAGTTTTACATGCCGGATAAAATGTAGAATTTTGGAATAATCATGCGTGGTAAACAAAAAATAATTACACATTCCTTCTTTTCAGCCAAAAATATACAAGAAATACATATTTTGATCTAAAGGACATTTTTCATGTGGTACAGTGTTATAATACGAATATCGTAAAGTCCCTATTTATCAGCATGTAATTGACATAACCATATTTGCAGTATTTTATATTGATGGTCATAATATTAACTTATAATAATTTACATTAGCATGTTACTAATTATATTTATAGTGCTTAACTAGTAACACATAATTAGTAAATAATACACATCTGTATTACATTTCAATCGAATGTGACTAGACGGCGAGTTTTGTAACTTACTCGCAAGCGGTTGAGGAAGAGATTGGTTACTAGAGACGAGGGAATGTAGACTCAGTATTACTAAGGTGCGTTATTTCCTGCTGCAGGTAAGTATCGTTTGTGCTTATCATATAATGTATGTGTAAAATATTTCTCGTTCATCTAGTAATATATATGTAATATTTATTTAAATGGTTTCTAAAGCTTTCTCGGTGAGGAAAAGTCTTTCCAGCAAATCAATGGAACATCCATATACCCGATATGAAATATGTTGTGTTCCTCACTTTGAGCTTTATATTACTTTTATTATGATTTATGTATCTTATACATATGAATTATAGTATAAATCGCATGGTTACGCTTACCGTGTTCACATAATAACTATACTTGTTATTATTACCCTCATTTTTTTATGAAAATCAAACTAACTTTAAAGATTTCTTTGATTACAAAACTATAATTGTCGTCGTATTTACCCCGATCGTTTAGCCGAAATATATTTATTGCGACTATATTATTTCTCAGTATGACAGTGGATTTTGAAATGTACCTTTAATCAAGGTAGTTGTACCAACGTAATAGATTTTTTGTGGTCCTGTAAACTACCGATTGCGCTATACACATGCTCGAGCTCCGATCTCGACATGCCAATCTGCAACAATTATATACAGTGCCTGCTTTATAAATTAATCGGAAACAACAAATATTTTATTATACTATATATTACACTGACAATGGTATTTTAGGAATTCGTTTATCGGCACAAATAAGAGTATGAGGAACATTTGAAGCCCGACTGTTGACAAGCTTCGCCACAGTCAATGAAGGATGAATGCTCATGAATGTTTAAGTAAGGTTGCTGAAACGTGCAGCAGCATGTTTAAATGTAAATGTTGTTCATTTTGAACATCTGTCGTAATTTATTACAAGATCGTGAGTATTATAAAATGCTTGCTGTTAAATATTTGAACTATGATATTCATGTTATTATTGGCCTCGTGTAACGAGGTCTTGCGGGCTTCCTCTCATCGTCAGGTACTACATCGAACTTCCCTTTTCGTGCTACATCTAAACGCAGTTTCATTGGCCAGATTATTACAACTTCAACGCTGATTATCTCAAAAATTTGATATGTGAAACAAAAAAAACGTAAAAACACATATTCCTTAGAATTTGACAAGAAATGCAACGGTATTACTCCAGTGCGTTTCATACTGAACACCCTGTATATGAGAATACAAAAGTAAATTTCTTATTCAGTTGTATAAATATAAAAACCAAAATATAAATAACTAATGCACAATTAGTCCGCCTGTTCAATGTTTTTGTCTTTGACAGATCAAAAGCAATCAAGCCTCTAGCAAACCATAGGAGGCTTCGCATGCAAGTTTTAGTACAAGGTATTTATGTGTATGATTTTGCATTGAAATATATTTTGTGTTTCCATTTTGCTACATGTTTCCGTAATTTTATTTCAAAATCACGTGCCATTTGTTGAAGATTAAATTGTTTGCAAACTGTCAAAAAATGCGTTTCAAAATGCAATTGATTCAATACCTGGTATTTTTGTGGGCCCTTCATCACCCGCTTCTGGGAATATTATTTTAGTACCCGAAGACAAGCCAGGCTTTATCGGAATCGTTAAGATCTTTTCTTGAATCTCCGTTGTATGTTTGGCTTCTCCAGTTAGTACACATTTTTTAATTTTCATTTTTTTGATAATGCCAAAAAATATCTGCGACGAAGAAATAAATACGAATTAATGTTTGGTGAATTATTCATTTGTGTACCGAAAGACATGCATTTACTAAATATATGGAGAATATTTTAAATACATAAAAATTAGCGATTGCCTAATACACGTACCTATTCATTTTAATTCTTGATAAATAAATTTAAATAAATTTACCTCTGATAAAGTTAAAAGCAAAGGTTTTGTCACAGAATCATCTTTTTTTTTAACACCTTTCCTGCCGCCAATATCATATAGCGGCAACGGCTTGTCAAGAATGTCCAATATATCTGCATAAGGGCTGGTAGTTCCAAAAAATTCTCTGCAACATAGATTGTATGGAATAAAATAAAAGAATTATGCAACATTCAACAAAATGAAATTCAATAACTACAAGTTGTTAAATAAGTCCAAGTATACTCTACAGGTAAAACATGTTTTGGAGAGGCCATCATTTTATAATTTTCAATGTAAAAGAGCCCCTGAACTTCACGGTTGACTCATGGACTCACTCTAAATGTCATCATGACATCAAATATACTTTGTAGCAATAAACACAACAGATATATAAACGTTTACCTAATATAATGTTGTCACATTATTGTTGTAAGTGTTCTATAAATGCGAAACTACAGATGTTTTATGAGCATTGAGTTTCTATACGCAATAGTAGCATTTTGGTATAATTCATTTGCATTTGGATACATTGATAATGAAGATAATACAGTATATATGTATTTGGAAGAAGAAATATAAGTCCTACTCGTAAATATTTTACACATTCATATACTATACGTTATTATTTTTCTATCAACGAGTCAAACAGCTTTTTGAGGGAGTTACCTTCTTATGACTTTTAAGGTAAATTAGAAACTAATTATCGAATTCGCCTGAAACATACCTGTATGTTCTTAATGGTTCACCATGAAATATATAAGGCTCAATGTAGTTTTCTGGACCAGGAACTCCTTTTTTTAAACCATTTTCGCCGTATTGGTCATAAACAGTTCTTTTTAAGGGATCCAAAAGTATTTCATAAGCTTCAGCAATTAAAGACAAAAGTACATTAAAACTATCGTCCTTTTGTTTTTCAGGATTATATTGGATGGCCCATCTACGAAATCTGCAAATTCAATAGTTCAATATAAACTACAGTTAATTTAAATTTACCTTGCATTCTGATGAAAGCTAATTGAAAAATACATCCAGCTATCGTACATTTTTATGAATTAAATATATTTAAGTTATAGATATTTAATATATTATATTAATAATTAATTCAGAATTTAATTTTAGGATATACCTATCACTTCAAAAAGTTTCTTTGCCTATAATTCCCAGACACATCGTAGGAAAGTTTCCTACTGTCGATGGGATTTTTGCAAAGGTAATGTGTGCTAAATCAATGGAAATTAATGGATAAACATTCGTTACCTTGGCAAAACACTATTGGCAGTAGGATGTTTTGCTACGGGACGAGTGACAGAATAAAGAAAATTAGTGTAAATGTAACAACTCGTGAAGTAAACTTTCGCGAGGTTTATATTTTTGTATTATGCGTAATTCCAAATAAAAAATGTTAACTCTCATCTGGTTTTTTTCAAAAATTCTTTCTAATGAATCTTCAACATTTTTTCATAAAAATAAGCTTACACAATGATTTTTCTGTTATCAATTTTTGAGGGGAAAAGTTGCAAAATTTTATTTACGTTTTATTGAGCATCTTTAACACTAGATTTACGAACATTTCTTATATACCTATCTCTACTGATACGCGTCAAATTCACGCATGAATGGAACCGTTCATTTTCTTTAAAAAAAACTTATTTTATTTAAGAACAACATAATTAGATACTATTAACTTATAATGTTTAATATTATAATACAACAGTACATTTATTTCGCGCATTTTTCACATATATATTCGATTACATATACATCTTTGTGAATTTCGAAATGCGTCAAAAAGACGCGTCCCGTAAACCTAGTGAGTTCGTTAACAAATGTTTGGGGTACGGGTTATAGTTTAATGGACTTACGCTTTTTTGATGTCTACGTCTTGGCAGTCTTTTTTCAACGACAACACACCATAATAATCTATTCCATAATTTTTATTTTGACATCTGTCACCACAAGCCATCTTTTCTACGACCATAAGAATCTACATATTTCAACACTGGGCTATACACAAAAGAGTGTAACGAAACAAACAAAAATACGTTATATTCTTTTTTAATTTTCAAGATACCTTTTTTATTACTATAGTATAATTAATCATTGTTCATCTTTTATTTTACTTTGAAATCTATTTTTAAATAATATAATTCATAAGGATTACAATTTTTCATATACATATATCAGACATGTCGCAATATATTTGTCTAACTTCAAGAAAACATTGATAATGTATTTTTGATTACTTTAAGAAATGCAGTACCCAATGTAGTAATTAATGGAAATAAAATAACTACATTTCCTACGGATCTGCTAACATTTTTTTTTCAAAGAGAAAAAAAGGTTGAAGCTAATGTTGATAAAGTTCAAAACTGAGATGGCTGCGACTGGCGTTCATATGTTATTAACAACGCGCCTTTCAACAACAAAATGTTGCCTGGAGTTACGTGAGACAGTATCATTGATAAATAATAAATTATATTCTACCGTACTATTATAATTGTTAAAACTTTGTAACAATTCATCAGCAAAGCTATTCGTTGCATCAAGTTTTTGAGAAGAAAGCGAAAATATGAAGAAAGGCAATCACATATCGACATTCGTACAAGAAGGTACGCTGCACGAATTGTAAATTATTTATTCAGACAGTGTTTACAAGCATTCATATTCTAATGCATACTTATCAGTCAAAGCCAATTTTTTATATATAAAATATACTATCTTATTAAAATAAAAAATATTTGGTCGAGAAAAAATAATAAAAACTTTTTTATGGCATTTTTTAAACATCGTTAACCAAATTACAGGTGCAACTCTGAATGCAAATGTGCGAGGGGAAGTTTTGTCTCATTCTACTAGTCAATTAATTGAAATACTGAAGAACGAAAATATAATGACATCAACATCTACGCGAAAAAGACACATTTACATTCGACCAAAATCAGAGCATCAACAAAAATTGCAGCTGAATATCCAACGGAATATACAGTTGCAAGAAGCTCCGTGCGTAACAGATACATTTTTGGAGGTTACGAGAAAGAGTAATCTTGGTCCTGCAAAGCAAAAAATTCCTAGACCTGCAAATGCATTCATGCTTTTTGCAAATGTATGGAGAAAGAAGCTTGCTCTGGAAAATCCACGGGAGTCCAACAAGGACATAAGTGTTAGGTTAGAGAACAAATTTAGCTTCGCTAGAAAATAATTAACATCCGTACTTTCTAAAATAATCAACGTCAATATACTTTTGTTCTTGCTATTATTGCTGTATAATTTTTATATTCTAGCTGTGTGGTCAAATTTTTCTTTTTCAACCTATTTGATTGAATGGATACAAAATGCAATGATATTTATTTTTTAAACTTCTTAATATTACATTTTGAGAATTAAAGTAATAATTAAGTCGAGGGCAGAATTATTTTCAGGTTCTATTGTCTTTGTTAGCTAATTTATTTATTACCTAATTCAATCAAGTGCTTGCAAAAGTTGTAACGTATTATCTTTTCGGACTGGGTTTTATTAATGTAGAGCGTTCTGTTCGTATTACTGCTTTAACTAAAGCGAAATGTCGAGAATAAAAATTTTTGAGTGAAACATTGATAACATCGTTATAAACACGTGTATGTGGTTTAATATGGAGTTTGTGCAAAAATATTGTAATATAAATGGGACGTGTAATAGCAATTGTTATGATGATCTTTATGACCGAGATTACAGAAAATCCCGAATTAATACTTAATTTTGTTGTAAAATAGGCTGGGTATACTCTGGAAAAATATGGCGAAGGATGTAAAGGAAGAATATTTCACACTGGCGCGCGAGGTCGATGCTGAACACAAACGAAAATATCCAGGTATGACAATCTTTGTTCATTTGATATACTTATGCATTGCTGCATATTTATTTCTTCATAGATTTGTTCATTTTAGTGATTTGCACTTAAAACATATAATGAAGCCGTAAAAAATAGCGAACGAGTTGTTTAGTCTAATAGTGAATTATATTTCCCAGTATATCATCCATATACAGAATTATTTATGACAAATATATCACCACATATGGTGGCCTCACCATAAAAATAAAAAAAGTTAACTTATGCGTTTGTCCTAAATTAGCCGGTGTATCTTCTATACCTATGACAGGGCATAATTATAAATGCTAATTCATTCTACATGTGCATGTGGTATTTATCACAAGATTCATATAGTATAAAATATATTTTTAGAGATATGTTTCATAGACTTATAGTAAGCAGTTTTGTAATCTTCTTTGAGCATAATATGATTTACATAAAGGACTAAGGAAATTTATAAACATTATTATGCTAAAAGTTTTACGCATTCAGAGGATTATAAATGTATATTAAATTATTTCTTTGTCATGATTTTACCACAGACAATAAAGTCTATGTTAGTCATCAATTCTCTGGTCTACATCTGAGTTATCAGTAACCCAAGTGCACCCTATAAGTAATATTCCCGCTGAAAGACAGATTCGAGAGAAGAAGGCATTATACTGAAAATAAGGGGAAAAATAGAGTCTACCTGACTGGTATAGTGGTCTGCTTTTTCGGGTCATGTATGATCCAGGTGTAGAAAAAAAAGTTGAAATTTCAATCCCACAATCAATGACGAAACTGGTAAATTAACCTATTGCCATTCTGGACACAGAAAGAAAAACAAAAGGTGAACAGATTTGTTTGACCAGTTTTGTCATCGGTATAAAACGGAGTAAATTGGTAAACTGACTTTTCTCAACTTCTTTTCAGTGCATTTAGATTGGAACGCTACAGTTGTACCGCTTCCGTCGATGCATGCTATTAACATTACTATTATTGTTGTTGTTGTTGTTGTTATTATTATTATTATTATTAATTTTCAATTATCGATCGTACAATCTCTAATTCTTCTCGTCGACTCTTTGACCATATTCTAAACTTTTAGGATTTGCCCACTAGCATAACCATTAATCCATCTATCAAATTAACCAGGTGTTCATATGCTGGAATATCAGGTATTGCTTACTGGCGTAACTTTTGTACAATCTGAATCAACCCTTTTGATCAGAATCTACATTATAGCAGATGTTCATTGGCACGATTCAGGATGCCTTAAGAAATCAATTTTTGGACCATATTCTGGAAACCAGATACTGTTCCATGACATAATTCTATTACCCGAATCTATCTGCAAGATCTTAACTCCACTCGTTCGAATTACTTGGAGCTAATTTAATAATATTTATCTCGCTACGCAAATAGTGGTATCTAAGAGGTTTCCGTATCTCATTATCTTGACCCTTTTTCTAAAATCAACTCATTCTTATTTTTACATGGAGCTTTAATGCTTTATTCTAATTATTAACATTCAGCATTTTCAGACTGAATCTCGATTAATAATCTCTGTATACCGTTTAGAACAATAAATTCTTTGGTTTCATTACTTCGTAAACAAAACCTCATTTTTATTTCTCCAGCCTATTACCCCGACTACAATTTCTAATAACCGACATTGGCTCGAACCTGCCTAACCTATACGAGCTGGAGAAAAATCTTTTGCGAAAATTAAGGTTTGAGCAATCTGTTGCCATATACGATTATGTGCGACTGAATGCGGATGAGGTGCGGTCCACATGCAGCTGGAAAACATTTTTTAGTAGAAGACCTCAATAACTTTTCATGTCATAAAGAGACCCTTTGGAGAGTTCGGCCTATGCGCAATTATATTTATTAACAAATAAATCTGTAGCCGTACTGGATCATATATCAGTCGCACTTCTTTCAGACTTATCCCTCGATCCAGAGAGAGCGCAATGTCTTTTCTTGATTCATTTTAAACATTTATATCCCAAAAATTAATTATCGGATCAAGTTTTTATCTCTCACATTTTTATCACTCACATTTGCATAAGAAATCGTTCATCCCAGTTCTGTTACCAATAGTACTGTTACATCTAGATGAGAACCTTCAATCACACTTGCTTTTTACCATTATTTTGTTCAGCGCAACGTATTAAGTATCTCTAGCGAAATGTAATCAGTCTTTGCTATTCATTGACCATCTTCATCCAACATACTTATAACAGTAATAACTTAAATATCGGCTTACTAAGAATCATTCTAACCCGTCGCCTATCGTACATAAACATATCAACAGTTGTTCTTCACACTTCTGTGACAGCCAAGGCTAGGATATGCTTTCTGCAGAAATTATGGTATAAACAAAACAGTGATCCCGCGCCCTGAGGGTGGCCCAAATGTTATTGTAAAAGAAAGGGGCTACAAAAGACGAACAGGAGATGAAGATATGGAGACTAAATTCCGCCCAGTGACCGGGCTTAATAATTAGCTATAGGTCAACTCCAAATCAGAAGTCACCACGTAGTTGCAAATCATCTGGGTTAAAGTATATGATCAGTCGATCCCTGATCATTTACGGATCAGCAGTCAAAGAGTCCAGTCAGGAATTAGGAGTCAAAAAGGTTCAGTAAGATGACACAGTAAATGCTCTCTAAAAATTCAACTCAAGAAAAGATATAAGTTCAAATTCTCTATTCAACTTCTAATTCTTTAAATCTTTCTAATCTTTTGTCGCCGGTTTCGAATTCGAATTTAACAATTCAATATCATATTGACAATTTATATTATTAAACGTAAGTTATCCTATCTTACATTTAAATTGAAATATAGTGTTAAATCTGTTTTTACCCGAACTCAACTTGTCGTATAATTCTCTGTTATCAATTCTCCTTTAAGCCCTAAACTAACGTCTATCCTCATTCAACAATCACGTACATTCTTAATTAGTAGTATAGCTGGGCCGGTTCTGGATACAGATTCCTGCACTGACCTATACCGACACTCTGGAACCTTCGAAGGTGGGTGTCCGTGCTAAGTTGGCAACGTGTGCGCCCACAATTTCCGGAAGTGACGTTATCAAGACCCCTCGATTCCAAGAATTTTTGCTCGATTCCGGGAATTTTGCGTCATATTCCGGGAATTTTGCGTTCGA
>JAYRCB010000835.1:0-13889 GCA_036026315.1 Trachelus stipa
GACAATATAAATTTATGTAATATAAGTTCCTTTATTCTACCGCAACATACACAAAGTAGAGTGCACTTACGGAGGTCTTGTATAATGAAAAAAAATCTAGGGTTGGTTCACCCCCCTAAAAATTTTTGGAAAAATTTGAGAAAATCACTTTTTTGATCTGTCATTGTGAGGAAATTTTTCCAATTGATTTCATTGTGAAAAATATCGCTTTTATATGTGAAATAATTAAATGGGCGTTTAGCACACCAATTTTCGGGGCGGTTTTCACCCCCAAAAATTGAGTTTTGGCCGATAAGAAAAAGCACGTGTCGCTTAGTTTTTCGAGTGCTACAACATATGTGGAAACGAAAAAAATCGGAGGCGGACACCTACCAAGGTTTCCTTGTAAGAAATTTATAAAGATACCACTGCTTATTTCAAAATATAGCTGTGAACCACAGATTGAATAATTATTTGGTAAGTTTTAAGTATACAAAATACATGATATCAACACTAATGGTATGGATATGGTCAAACGAGAAAAGTGATAGGGCACTAGATCCCTTGACATAATATTTGTCCTTTCGTGCTGTGTGAGTAATACGAGTATAATCAATTCTTTCTTCGGTTATATTCTCAGTTCCAGAATTTCTTCGTACGCGTAAACGGGAACTCTGCCAGTATTTTGATCTTTATTTTTACATTTACCGCAGCCAATTTCACCATTATAAGGTGCCATATTTAAAAATAACGACATTGCGGGAAATTCGCCAGTTCCACACATTACAATAACTCTCACATGAATATGATCGTTAATGTCAGGAAAAAAGCGTCATTTGTGTAATATAAATAATTGTTGCAATTCATGAAAAGAAAAAGAACTCATAAGTAAATTTGATACCTGTTTCGTAGGTCTGAACCAAAAACCTACTAAAGATATATTTTCTGTTTATATTATTCTGTCAAACCGCAATTCATTAATCAACTACGAAACTGTCATACACTATACTTCAGCAACTTCAATATCTAGGCTTAAACATTTTTTGGATCTGACAAAATTTTGCTGTGATCAGATAATTCCTGACAAATTGATCTATGATAAATGACCTCATAATTAGCGTTTTCTTGTATTTGGCGCGTATGTTTTCTGACGTATGCCGTTTATCGTGGTCGCTTACAAATAATCCGTGGCCGGTCCCAATGTGCTGAAATCAAAACCAAGATCCGAAAATCTAGTTGTTGGGCGCCAGGTGCGGCTTTCCCGCAGCACCGTCCTTCACCACGGCCGTTTTCCACATTTCCCGGTGGCTCAGCCTCAGCGCACTGAAAATGGTAGAGGGGAAGCGGGAGGGTAGAGGGAAATGATTAGACAGCGAGTAGGATACTGTTTTGTTTATTATCATGAAATAAACGGAGGATTTTACAATACAAATCCCGCTGTGTACTTGTGTTCCCCAACGGCGGCTCACGACTATGCCGAGTCGTGGTGGCTAGCCTGCCCAAGACTTATCCCTATCTCAGTGCGCCTATCGAATCCGCGAATCCCACTGCGGCGCGATTCGCGATCCTAGCAGGTCTCGTTGGAGACGAGCTTTTTCTTCCTCGGGAGTGTACCCTCTGACGTCGGTAGCCACCTGTGGCGTCCGTATGTCCGCACCATTCCCGCTCGGCTATCTTCTCGCACGAGATATTCTCAAAATAAGACCACTCGCGCGGCACTTACCGAAAACTGGCTGTCCCATCAATCCCTTAAGAAATCCAAATAGTGGTGGCCGTGTCCCTTCCGCCTACTTCCATGGTGCCGCGTCCCGGCTCCACGTGGGCGTCCACAGGGCACCCGGAGTTTCACACACTTAGCCACGCGCTGACACTATACCATATCAAAAACCCGGGAGCCATGGTTCATTGCGAGAAATCCCGGTCATCGCAATCCGCGATTATCCGATAGCTCCGCTGTCGTTCGAACAAGGAAGAAAAAGTCATTTTTCTCGCGGTCCGCCGGACACCTCAGTCCTTACACACGGACTCCCCGCGACACACCCTTTTATCTTCCTAGCGCTCGCCGCGGTAGGTCAAAAATCAAAACTTGCATGCGGGCTCTCAACCGAAAAGGGCCTCGTACCTCCGCCACCGGTCCACTATTTTCCCTCCTTTCCTCCTCCCGAACCCCGGACCAACGAACTCTCTAGAGTTGGAGGGCGGAGGCGCCGCCGCATTGTCGGCAGCGCGCGGAGGTGCGGAGCCTTTGTAACGAGCCGTCCTGACGTCACGTTACAATATATTTTTTAAATAAGTATGTAGCGCACTGAAACAGATTTGGAGTAATGTAACGAATATAGATAAAATTCAAAGTATCTCATAGGCAATTTTAAGTTAATTTATAGCGTGAAACTGTTTGAAGTATCGACCAAATACTTTCAGCAAAGTAATTGGTGCTCCTGAATACACGTATTGGCTCATCTTTCAAGTCTCTTCTATCATTGCTATTATAACTATGTTTTCATTTTTCTCCATATTTTTCGTTACAGTACGTATAGATATACTGGAAAAATAGAGCGCTGTTTATTATGAAATAGTATAGTTTTTCCATAATAACCTAAAAATGTATTGATTTATCCATTATAACTGACTGTTAATATACATTGTTATGCCTTAAAGTCTCGTAAATAATCTTCGACACTTATTAATATGGAAATTCCGGTTAATGCTTTTTTATTGTAATTCTACTTGTTACACAGCGATGTTTACCGTACGTAGGGACTATGACGACTGCGCTCGAACGCTCTGCTCGCTAAGCAGTTTAGAAAAAGATATTCTTATGCCGAAATATAATTTTGATGACTAAAGGATCGCAGAACTGCGTTGAGGTGTCGCGCGGTAAGTCTTACTATCTATGAGCCTAACGAAGGTAGACCGAAAAAGAAAAAACATGTTATTGAAGTACCATAGAGGCACAACAACGTACTTTGGCACTTGAGTTAGTGATATAGTTTTCAATGTTTTCCTATTCCCATGCAGTTCAGGAATTCTTTGTTTTATTATTTTTGATTTATTAGGACTGTCTGGGAAATTGACAATGCAGATAAAAGGAACGATAATGTGAAAAGTGACAGTAGAAATGAAGAAAAAATTGAATATAATTATGATACAGTAATTGGACGTTTCAGCCCCTCCATCTCGTATTCTTTCATTTTGACATCAAATCCGTAATCAGAACGCCAAATAGCTCTAGATATTATCAACATACAACAGCAGATCATTTAAAACCCATTCTCCGCAGCGGACGCCATAGTGCGTTCCTGCCGCGTTGGAACACAGAAGAAGTTTATCACTCGTGGGGTATAGATAGTGCGTTTCGGCGGTTAGGCACCCCATCGTACGGATTCTCAGCCCAAGACGATCCTGATATTGGCGCAGAAGTTGTGTACAATTTTGATCAAAGCGGACTCCGATCTGAAATACATTCTGGTCGGACTCTTACTAGACAAGAATCAAAAGAAGTGGAGTGTGTCGTCCAATGTGTATCTTAAACAACCCATTCTTATACAGTTCAGCCCATTATATTAGTAGATGGAAAGTTACATTCATGATTATTTCTTCTATTGAGAGAAGTTGACCGTGAGCTGGATCCTTGTGTTGAATCAGCAATATTAGAACCACTAAATGTCTATGTAACAGCTTCGGAATCTGGGAAGGTTACATCAAGTTATAATTTTGATGCAGAAGAAAACAGAATAAGGGCTGTTATTAAAAAAATATCTTTTTTTCGTAGACCATTTTAAAATGTAGCCACGCGATGTTAATTTTCCAAATGTCAATGATAAAAGCGTACTTCTTATGGACTCGTGGATTGGACATTACCCTGCAGTAGTCAACGAGCAGACACCGTCGCATAAGGAAATTGCTGTGCACATAATACCGAAAGGGAGGCACGAAAGCAGTTATACAGAGTGGAAGTTCTTAGTTTTTAAATGGGAGGAGGTTTTTGGCCAATTTAGAACGTGACACTCCATTGCAAATTGTAAACATCTAAAACTTTGAGTTTTCTTCTCTTGCTTTTGTCTCTTGGCGACCACGACGAGGCTGCATATGTTATATATATGTACATAAGAATATTACACATATTATGCATTGTGACATTTTGATGCACCTCACAAAATAGGCGAATTCGGCTACATCGTGAGGCCTGATGGGTTACGGAGCGTTTCGCGTTTCACTATCGTACCGTTTGTTGCGTTGTTCCAGCGGGAATATGATTTCACAATATCGTTCGGGTGTTGTCAAATTGTGTTCTGTACCATGTCAATCCATTTTTCATGCCTATCACTTGTATTCATTGTTATTACATTTGTATTTAAAATACATCAGATCCGTCTCTGGATTTCGGTTCCGATAGTTCGGTGTTGGATAAAATAGTTTCAGTAGATTTTTTTTGGTGAACCTCTCCAGTTAATTTTTTCAGTTTTTTCTATTTATCTCCTAAACCTATAACCCCACCACATAAGAGCTGGCGCAGGGATATAAATACAAATTCTTAAAATAAATTCAGTCCAATGCCACGCAAACTGCTCCGTAACCCATCAGACTCCACGACGTAGTCGAATTCGCCTACTTTGTGTCATGCATCAAAATATTACGTCACAGTGTAAATAGAAAAGTTATTAGAATTTATTTTATTAACCAGTTTTGAATTTATTTGCAACGTTTCGGTATAACGTAGACCATTAACATAGTATGACACTGAAATTCTAACTAAGTTGATACCGAAAACAATAAGGCATGTGTTGTTTAAAAACAGATTGTTAGGATTAAAGTGAAGCAAAAATGGTTTCATTAGAATCTCAAGGTCTAACATCAGTTTACAATTTTGACTCGGGAACTGCTCTATCCTTAATCAAAATCAGAATAGCTTTTTAAAGGCTTACAGTCTTATGGGTTGATAAACTTTCGTCACACACTTATCTCTTTCGAGTAATTTGGAATTTTTAATTACACATATCGCGCAGTAGAACCACCGAGATGCTTAAAGATTCTCCATGGGGAAATTTCCAGAAATCGATGTAATATTTTTAGAATCGAGACCTTTCTTGCTGTCATATTTTGTATGTAGAGTCTAAAAATGTGGATAAATGTCGGTGTGGGGTTTGAAATCTATAACCCACGTAACTTAAGTATATGCTTCTGACATGATAAATACAAATACATTTATGTGTAAGTCTGTATGACTGAATGTGTAAAACCACAGACAAACTACAGATAGGAAATTTCTTATTATAAAATATAGTATTAAAATATTAATAACTTTGTTGAACGAAATTTAGGATTTCTGAGGACAGGCCGACAAGGACGGAGATCGCAGAAATGGAAACAGTTCTGTGATGTTAGAAGGCAGCCTCTTCCGCAAGAGAAAGGCTCCATCGTACGAGAAGTCGACTGCAGCCCAACTCAACTATTTTCGAGATGTTGAGCTACGCAGATTCATGGTGGATACTCAGGAGAAATTTAATTTTGGTAGCGTGCTGTCTACCATAGAACATTGAAAATTTCACTAATTCGCTGTGCTTTTCGTTTTCCCAAAATATTTACTGAATCTTAAATATTATCTTTATTTTCCTCTGTTATTTTATTTATTTTGGCTATTACTAGTTTTCTCTCTTCGTTTTTATATCTTTAGGCACAATCTCATTTCATGCAAAACCATTATATGAAAAAATAACATGTGCGTATGCCTATCAGCATGCGTGGCGCAAATACGTGTACCAAATATTCTAGGCAAACCATTAAACTGACTGACTTAAAATTTACGCGAGAACTTAGATTCCAGGTGTAAATAGCGCAGGGAAATTTATAGCTGCCATTACTACCGGTTTGGGACGATCCATGCGAAAGTATCTGGAAAATTTGCCGTGTATCGGTATCCAAAATTCTGAATAAACTGCCTAACCAATCAAGTGGAAATTTATAGGAAAAACGAAATTACTTACACGAAACAGTAACAGTTGCAAGTATCCGTCACTTTCAGTTTAAAAATTCAGCATTAGCACACCTAACTGCATTTACAACGGTGAATGCATAACATGCGGCCGCATAATACAAGCGGTCGTGCCTCAAGGTAAATATGTATAATCGTATATTATTTTTTCTTCTTCGTCATCTCTTTTTTTCAACTATCAATTTGAAATATAATCATAATATCGAAATTTGGTGGGTTCGACGTGTCACCCTTGTGAGAAATTTAGTGCCTATAACTCGCCCGTCATTATAAATTCGAGAAAACGTCACAGTTTTTGAAATTTCATCATGGCGACCGATAATTATTTTCCTAATGAATGCCAAATGAACTTTTTAGTCATTTGTTTTGGATGCCACAACAAAAATTTACACTCAAACGAAATACGAAATTTAAAAAATTTTTTTTGACAAACATTTTAAACCAGAAGCACCGAATGATTTAGATGGAGGATTATATAGAAAGGATAAAAATTGTGTCGTGTGATTTTGCAAAATGTTGCTTAAGCTTCTTGTATACTCTCGTCATGAAGGCAAGTGGCATCATTATTGTGATTTTATCGATTATCATCGGCACCGACTTCATATCCTGACGATCCAAACGTCAAAATCAGCCATGCAGTTGGAACCAAATTACAAAGAACTTAAACTTAGTTAGGCACCAACAATGCAATAGGTAGTAATGGAGTAAACTTTAAGAAACACGTATCTTTCTAACTATACTAAGCCCCTTATTATGTTATTGTAAGGGACTAATTCATGATAACGAAGTAAACATCAAAAAAGAAATCTACTTTAAATATTATCGAATAAAATTGATGTGTACCATACTAAATAAATATTAAATTTAAATATATGTCAGATAACATTAGTATACATGCATTGATATATATATTTAATATATTATATATTAAACATATACATATATTATACATATGTATATCGTGGTCAACAATGGAATATTCTAAAGAAACTTACTTTGTGGTCGTAACATGCTCAAAAACATAAAGAGTCAAAATTCGTTAATAACAAGTAATATTTTGAAATATGTAAAATGACGATAATTCTTGTTCTTCCGATGTACGTAAAGACGCAAGTATCAGTTGAATCTTTAACGAAATTCCAGATTTATCTCCATGTATGGTGCCGCTGGATGTTTGGTGTTCTTTATGAACAGGATCTACTCCTAGAAATAATATAGTTTCATCCATTTTCGTTCGATTGTATTAAATTATATTTTACCTTAGCCACCTGAAAAATAAGAAAATGAAAACGGTAATGGTTCCTTTAGGAAGGATTGAAATATTACGTTTCCGAAAAAAAAAGGAATTTGTACGAATTCGGAAGAATACTAGAATAAATAATACACATCCATCATTGGAATAAGCCATATAAGTTCTTGCTGTATATCCTAAATAAGTCTCCAAGATCGAAGAACGTCGCGAATAAAACAAATTTTAAAACGAGATCGATAATCGACACGATCCACTTTACAGTTACAGTGGAGCCCGGTTATTAAGATTCCGCTTATAAAGACCCACCGTATATTGCATCGTACCTAACCCCTTAAGGTTGATTCTCACACAAATTCGTATCGGATTTTCATTTTGCTTATTACGTCGACCGTATAGTATGAATATCATTAAAAACGGACTCCACTGTAATTCACTTTCGAAGGCCCTATTGGAAAGCATAATATGCGTGTAGACGTATAGTATATGCAGTACATATTGGTCAGGACGCGCCAAATTAATTAAATTTGGCGGCATTTTCGCAGAATTGAATGTTCTAAATATTATAATGAGTGAAAAAAATTTTCTCTGCGAATCTCGTTTTATTTTTTCTATTAAAAAAACACATTGCAGCACCTACTAGAGTTATTTGTATACAAATTTAATATTTCAACTTACTGTATTGTTTATTATAACTCCTTAATTCCTTTTGGCTTGAATTATATTAGGAAAATGTTGATAGAATGAACCATTCCCAGAATAGATTTATTTTTTTAAGAAATTCACGTACAAACAATTAACGTGGCGTGAATTAAACAGTTTGGAGAATTTCCCAAAAATTCTGGGTAGATGAACCTTTTAAAATAAATAATATGTACATGGAATTTAAAAAAATCCACATTGTGTGATCATGACCTTAAATACTATGTGAACTGACCTTTATGTACAAGACTCGCTGAATATATGGCATAGCCATGATATGCTACAGAGGGAGGACTGTTACATAATGAGATGACGTAAAATAATTAATGAAAGCCATGGAATGCGTTACCACCCGTAGGAAAATTTCTTCTGCATAATGTGGAACGAGATTATATGAGTACATAAGTGGGGAGTGCTAATAAAAATTTTAAGTATATTGTTGAAGGAGAGAATATTGTTACTGTTGTTGTTAAAGATAAAGAAACTGTTAAATTGTTAAGTCAAACAAGAAATTATGTTAACTTTTGCATAATGGAGAAGCAAGTTGCTCTTTTACGATACGTGCGTTAAGAGTCAAATTTGTAAGCTTACTAAAGAAACCACGTATAATGCACACTCTGCATCCGATCGACTGGCCAATTTTATTTAATATTGTTAGTCTGTCTTCTCGTTATCGTTTATTATTATCAAAAATTGATTTTTAATGAACTATCGTGTTCGGACTATTATTCACATGGTTGATGAAGTCACGCGACAAAATTAAAACGAACACACGTCTTACAAAATTGATGTCACGATTCCAAAGCTCCTATTATCATAACAATTTTTTACTTTTGAATAGACACTCCATAGTTTGACGACGCATCGATTTTACCGAAATCAAAATTTCAACTACAATTCTTCTAGCATCTCTTGTTTCATCGCTAATTAGTATGACGCGATGATAATTATTAATTGTCTTAGCAAAGATTTCGGAAGAATATGTATATGTATACAATGTATGTATACTATACATACATATTATATCGTATTGGCAAAGTCTTCGAAATTATGCAAGCTTATCGATTATATATATACATACAGATATTAAGTGTTATTGGTATAAATTTCTTTAAATTTAGATGCTGTAAAACCTAAACAATTAAGAATTCAACTGTCGCAATGTTGCGCAAAAGGAAGGTCCAATAATTTCCTATTGCGCAACGAGCAATTCCATTTAATTGTTAGACATCCGACTTGTTTTATATAATTTCAAATACTTGAAAGCTTACGATACCGTCGCTTCCTGCGCTTAATCTATATTTCTAATCTTGCTTCTGCTATGGCGTTGTTATAGTCCTTCTCACTTGAAAAATCGATTAGTATTATCATCCACTCTTTTTTAGTCCTAACAATTATGAAACTTTTACTCTATTCGACCCAATTATAATTATATATAACTACGACTCTTCTGACCACTATTAGTGTCCATAGGCGCCCGTTACGACACTATTTACCTTTCGACAGTAATCATCAACAAATGATAACTGTGACAAACAAAAATAAAAATAACGAAGTAACAATTGAGCGTCAGTGAATATTTTGTGGTCTTTTGAAATGTTTAATGAATTTCAAAATGTGTAACGCCACGCATATAAATTTCTGTTAATATCAGCTAATCACATATAATTATTACTACTAGACTGATATGAATACGCACAATTACCAAAATCAATTAAGTAATTGCCAATACTCGTAAACATCTATAAGTCTATTGATCTTTATATGGAATTATATTGTATACAATGTAAAGATGGATTTATAAGTACGGATAATATTATAAAATACATAGATCAACTTAGACGTGTATGTACGGTATTCTCTCATCAGTAATGCATCTGCAATGAATACCGTTATAGATACGCAGAAGATCCAAAAATACTATTCACGCCACACACTGTACTTACATTTATGTAACCTGGATGTTTTACTTTTGAAAGTGATAAGTATATAGATGGATTATAAAAGGAATTTGTCTTTTTATTTGTAGGTGGCAGACAGAAAGGGTGGTAGAATAATTTGCGATTTCTTTTGTTCATGGTTTTCGTCAATAATAAGAAATTCTATTTCGTATATCTGATATATTAAAGAATATAAACATGTCAAAACATACTTTCATTTTTTGAAATCACGTCCGTTTATGTAAAAAAATATTACATTTCACTTTCCTGATATTCTTTGTTGTAGCCCATCACGTATCCTAATACTTTGCCCCCAGTCAAGCAAACCTCAGATATGTACACAACACGTGTCCATACTATATGCACATGCATTGTCTTTATTAATATCCTTGAAAATGTTATGAGAGAAAACAAAGATTATAAGGATTGAATAAACATACACGGTAATCGTCAGCGTATCATATTTTTCGATACGGGTACACCTTAATTGAATTGAATTGAAATTGTAGAAATTCAAAAAGCAGAAAGATTATATTGTCGAAAGGAGTGGATAAGGAAGAGTCATAGCTTCGTCTCTCTAATGAATCCTCGATTAATCCAAATTCTGATCCTAGTTTTAATATTGGTAATTGACTCTAACGCATCGTAACACTTCCATACTTTAACCGATAGGTGATGAATGTAGCGCCCACCAAGAGAAATTACTGTTTCATTATAAGAGTGTATTGAGTATGTGTACCAATGATGTATCTCGTGGATGTATACTCGTGTGTGTTTGTACATAGAGCTCCACTTATCACAATCAATCGTCAAACATTTCACTTCACCCAACCGGATAACTTTCCATCAATTACGTGTCACTTTAGGCTTCTTCATTTTTCATTCCCCTCAGCCGCACCTCACTTTCTATCAGGATCCGATTTCATCCACCGACAAAACACTTAGCGCTAGTGTAGATAAATAAATGTTAGCAAACATCATCATCTCATCTATTCTATTGTCATTATGAATTCGCGAAGGCTTAATGAAAATTAAGAATAAAAGAGTGTGGCGTTAAATTAAACATTTTCGCTTGTATGCTCCGTCGAAAAATGGTGTAAGAATGAGCTCCATTTATTTCAATGTCGAACGTACACTATCTTGCAGTAAAATTTATTGATTTATTAATTTACTTTTTTCTTCGTCGGAGCATGCAAACAATAGGCTTATAAAACATCGATGGCATGTGATTGTATGTTGTTTCAAATAAAACATTGTTGTTTTGTATAAAGAGACTTTTAATACAAATATAATTTCCAATCGTAACCAATTAACGTCGATGGATCAACGAAAGATTACTGTATACAACATGATGTCCTGTATTCGTAAGTATATTCTAAATACTATGGCTGGAAACGTTGGTTTAGTCTTCATATTCGTTACATAAATCAAACCAAATTAAATGTGATCATCCAAAAGTGAAGAATTCAGCATTAGTATGCTATTGACTGAAAGGTCGTTTACATTTCCTATGGTTATTAGCTCTGTTAGTTGAGCGAATCAAGTATAAGTCAAAGGATAATAGGCATACATAAGATTTACCTGATACTCAATATTGAAATCTAAGCTCTGTAGAGAGACTTCAACAGTTAGCAATTTGAAAACTCGAGTATCCTACATATACTAAATTATGGTTTTCTATGTGTTAAGGATCTAGCCACCCTAGATTATTTAAAAATCTATATTTTATTTATTGTATTGCACATTCAATAGCTTTATCATTCAAGATTATAAAAAAATTAACTTTATAATGAAATTCCTAAAATTATAGTAGTTACAAGAAGTTGAAAGAAACAGATGAGATATTCGCCACATATGTACATATGCACATACATGGATCACATATATAAGCATGTATTTCAGTGTATGTGAAAATAAAATGTCCGGCAGAAAACGTCACCCAGCAAGATTAGTAGCGCTGGTAGAATAAATGTGCACAGCGGTACATGTATTGATATTGGATCTTTGTACACACGCAAATAGTCAATAATAATATCTTGTCCAAAAACTCTAACCCATTGAAGCATTATGACATGCTAGTATGTCACCTATTTCAATTTGATTTTTCACTAGTTCTAAATGTTTTTTGAACCCAGGGCAACGATTTTAAATACATATTTATAATCCTAGGAGATCGATTACTAATAAAACACGATTATAAAAGTTTTTCTTAATAATTTTTATATAACATTTTTTTAATAAATCTAATTGTGACTAATCTAAAAGACAAATTAAAAAAAATTAGGTAAGAAAAGGTTTTTTGGGTCGATGAATTTAAATTCAAAGACATAAATACCAAATTCAAACTGACGGATCCAATATGGTGAACAAAAATAAAAAAATGATTGAATTTATTAAAAGTTTGGGACTCAGGCGGTTAGGGTGCTGATTTTAAATATGAAGACAAATATACAATATTTAAAATGACGGATTCAATATTGTGGCCCAAAATTTCACAAGATACTTGTAATAAGATTCGATGATTACGAATCTAAACTATAAATTCAGAAATTCCACATGTCGCATCGATTCTAAGAAAACAAGAATGATCAATATTCGTAATCAGTGACTCCAAAAACTACTGAGCACCGTGCTTCATTCAAAACTTTTTGTATCTCCGTCCGCCATATAGATCTGTCATTTTTAATTTTTTATTTTGAGTTCAGATTCTTAATCAGCGAACTGAGAAACCACCGAGTATCAAATTTCAAGTAGATCGTAGGTTAATAAAAATGTATGCTTCATGAGGTTAACCGTATATTTTTCGATACAGTCCTTTTCATGTAATGAGTAAGAACCGTTTATCTAAGTTGAAATTTAGCATGAATGACCACCGTTTACCCCCCTTTCGTGGATCGTGGGATACCATCGTGAAGAATATGAAGGAGAACGTTCGGGCCCTAGGTGAAAAAAGAAAGCAGCCGTTGGCGACTGGTACTACCACCAAGGGCGGGCAACGTGGCCTTTAGTTAGTTGGTTAATTCGCGAATGTAATCGATGGTGCAACCCTGGCTTACGAGGAACCCCAGGAATTCGTCCAGGAAAATGAACGTGGTGCGCGCGCACCTGCTGGGGCCTTGGACCCGCACGCCTCCCTGTTGGAGAGAGACTCATTGAAGGGAATAGGATACATAAGGAAAAGGCCTCGAGTTCGAGATTTAAAAATAAGGTTGAATCGAGAGTCACGCCTCGTGCAGCCGTTCATGAAAGTTCGGAAGGATCCACAACGCGTAAGCCGACCTAGGCGACTGCACTATGTGTTTATATATTGTTATGTAAGGAAGCTACTGTGTCATTCATTTAATATAAACACTTCGTGTTCGGTCCGTAGTTCTTCCGCTCTTTCTTTTCTCTACCATTGCAAAAATAAAAACTAGCTGGAACCACCTGTCGAAAGGACTTCTAGTGCCGTCATACAGTAATAAGGTTTGGTGAGCCGAGCTGGTGCAGGGAGACACCTGGCATCCTAATGGATTAGAAATACTTTGAGGCCTTAGAGTGTTACGAGGTGGGAGTTGACTATTTTCATTATAAGATATGATTAGGTGCTATTCAAATTGAAATAATATTAATCACCTATAAATAAATTTCAATGTATCCCACGCAATGATTAGATACGTGAAATATTTCATATTACGAAAATATATATAGATAGTAAATAAATAAATTTTGTTAGGTATGACATTTCAAGATCATTTTTTTAATATTAACTAAGATATTTGCCATGTAAAACCTTTTTATTTATCAAATGGTTTATATTCTACGGTACAATGAAAAGCAGAAATTCAGAAAAGCTTTTAAAAAAGGAAATAGATAACTTTGAAGTCTCAATATAAGAACATAAAGTTATGTTATGTTAAACTTTGGATATATTATTTAATTAGTTTGTTTTAAAGTATACAAAACATGTCTTAGTAGTATAGCTGTGGGCATTCTGGATACAGATTCCTGCACCGACCTATACCGACACTCCAGAACCTTCGAAGGT
>JAYRCB010000837.1:0-76440 GCA_036026315.1 Trachelus stipa
CAGATCTACCTACTCATCTAATCAAATGAATGACTGCGTATGCTTGACTAGCGCCGTAGCGACGGTACTACCTTAAATGGATGGGCACGCTAACTTTTGGTGGTGCGTTTCTACTGAATAACTCTGTATATATTCAACAGTATTTCCCAGTCACATACTGTTGCTGGTAACTTAATAATTATCATTGAACATAGTGTGAACAATAAAGGCTTGGCGGCGCTGTATCCGATGCTTATAACATGGGGTTTACGACTTTACCCGAATAACTAAAATTTCGTCATTGTCTCTACCTGAAATCCACATCCATGAGGTTATGGACGCAATCGGAAATTGGGCATAGAAAAATTAGCTGTTCGGAAATTCCCAAGTATTTCCAGTAATAAATGTGTAAATAGGAAAAGTTTGATTAAAAAGTGTAGCGCCATGTTGCGCGGTACTACTCACAAGCGAAAAATATATACGACGATAATAAAAATCAATCCGAGCGACATGCGGTCGAAAAAAAACTGGCAAAATATTAGCAATGTTCGGCTTCGAAGACGCGAAAAATGGAACACCTAGAAGTTTGCGATGCAATCATATTTCGAATTGGCCAACCCGTGAGGTTGTGTTCTAGGAACAGAAAGCTATGTGTGATTTGCAAAAAGTAACAAGTAATCAAAAATAATATTGGCAGTGGAATCTGTAATTACGTGCACATACAAGATGCAGCTGATACGAAGGAAGCAGGATAAAACTAAGGACAGCATTCGAAAATTCCAGCTTAACAAAAAGAGTACAATTATTTGGAACAATAATAACCACCACTGGACAGATGTTCATCGATAGAGTATGAAGATAACAATAGTACACAAATTAAGAGGAATTGGTTTTCAAATCGAAGAAATATGGATTGGGACATTACTTTTAGCTAGTTTGTCAGACAGATATCAACCAATGATAATGGAACAGAGAGCTTGGACACTGCCATTAGTCCTGATTCTATTAAAACTAAGTTATTGCAAGATGTAAAGTATAACAAGAAAACAAACAGAGATAATGACAGCATTATACTCGAGGGGCCACCAAACTTGTGAAATTGGACCAAGATGCTACTCATGCAATAAGGTGGGTCATATTGCCAGCAAATACCAAAACACACAAAAGAAGAAACTGAGCACAGCGACAAAAGGAGTTCAAATCATAAAGTACTGTATGCACTGTCTGTGCAGAGTGAACCGCAATCCAGTAATTGTTACATTCATTCAGGCACGTCATCTCAAATAACTTTCCAGAGTGATTTAATCCCTTTGAAAGAAAATTCTGTAGTTCACATCACTACAGTAAATAAAGTAAAGCTGTCAGCACAAGGAATAGGTGACACGATAATTGCAGTAAAAGGGAACAGGATAGCCAATAAAATTAAAATAAAATATGTAATCCTTGGGCCTGGCGTTGCTGCAAATCTGTTGTAAGTAAACAAAATTATAAAAAAAAGGGACATAAGGTAATATTTTATCAAAATGGTGTCAAAGTAATAACAAAAACTGGTATAATTATACTAACAGCAACATAGATCAATGGCATATACAGAGTAGACACGCCTAAATGGACGAAGGTGGAATGCTATGGCATCGGAGATTACGCCATCGAAACAGGAAAGGAGTTGAAATGCTGTGAAAACCATTTACAACTAGAATACAATTAAGCGATTGAAATAAGGAAGCATGCGAGGCCTGTATCCAAGGAAAACACCAAAGGGAACCGTTTAGAGGTCATAAAAAGCGTGCGGAGAGGATCCTGAACCTTGTGCATTCAGATGTTTGTGGGCTTATGGAACGGAATTCCATAGGAGGGTCGAGGTATTTATTAAATTAATTGTCACGCGACATTCATGTCCAAAATTTTATTCAAGAAAAGAACAAAAACATTAAATATTTATGATAAAACATTTTTTCCATTTTTCCCTTGGTTATTTGTTCATTTTAAGATTTTATAACAGGTTTTTATCTAAAGTAATAACTAAAGTAATAATTTTACAATCCAAACATAATAAAATTCTGCATTTCTTTCTTCAATTTATCGTCGATTATATCAAATTATTTCATACGTTCGCGTGCGTTCTACTCCAGGTACATGGCTTGGGGTTAATGGCATAGCTACCACGCCATTCACCACAGTTTGCTTGACCGACAAAATTTTGACGAATTTTTCGTTTTAACTTTTAATATCTTGGAAACGAAACGGTAAAGAATTTTGAAATTTTTACATGCATTCTTTTTATATCAATTCATTATATGTATTTATATTTTTTCAACATCTCATGACTGGTTTAAATGAAAAAAATGAAATGTGTGTGCAATATACCTACTACATAGGGAATCATGTAAAAACTGTAAATTTTGACATTTTTTCCCCATACTTCTGAACGGTCGATCTTAATAAAATTAGGCTCATTTTAAAGGTATTATTCCAAAGAATTAGGCATACAATTTTTGAAAAAATCCGACGAAAATTATTTTACACGACACTACCTTAATCCTCGTACACGATTGTACGCGTAAAGTATTTATTTATACCATGAAGCACAAAAGTGAAGTTACTGAAAATATTTTAAAAAAATGTAAGGCACTGGTGGAAAATCAAATAGGCAGAAAAATCAAGGTTCTAAGGCCAGACATGGGAACGGAATATGTGAATAGAATTTCAAGAAATGCTACAAAAATCTGGAATTCAACATCAGAAGACAATACCGTATAGTCTCCATCAAAACTGTCGCGCGGAATGATTCAAAAGGACGATTTTACAGCGCCCATTTAATAAAAAAATCGCTTACAAAACCAATTCCAGGTAAAACACCTGAGGAAGTATGGTCTGCTGTAAAACCAGATTTAAGCCACGCAAGAATATTTGGTTGCAGGCTGCTGATGTACGTGCTAAGAGAGAAGAAAAAATTTTGATTCAAAATCGAACGAGAACATATTTATTGGGTACTGTGAGGATTCAGTGGGTTACAAACTCATCGACCCTATAAGCAAGAAGTCTAAATGTCATTTTTTTTTAGAAAAATCAGTAAATGAAAATCAATTAAAAGAAAAAGATTCTACGGGGACTTCATCCTTCGTACCGATGATAGAAGAGTTTTTGTATGAAGAAACAATTGAAGAGCGTCCTGAAGAAATCGTCAAAAATTAAGTAGCTGAAAAAGTGGTTTCCCGATAGCAAACCACAATCGAAAATAGCAGCGCGAAAAAGATGAACAACAGGAGACGAAAAAATCAGCGCGTACAATTAAGCCTGGACAAAGATCATGATTCGTGTCATGTCTAGCTTATGATCGGCTCTTGTCTGACCCTCACACGGCAAAACAACGATGAATAGTCCAGACAAGGATTTCTGGGTTCGAGAAGAATAAAAATGACTGATCAAAGATTGTACGTGAGAGTTGCCGAATTTACAACCTAGAAGAAAACTGTTAGATACTAGACGGATATTCAAGATTAAAATGAAAGCTGACGGACAAATTGAACGAAACAAGGCAAGATTGGTAGTGCGTGGGTGCGCTCGAAGTTAAGATATAGATTATACTGAGACGTATTCACCTATAATGAGATATAGTTCTCTACGTTTGTTGTTTGCACTAGCGGTGTTGTCGAACATCTGGATGTCGTGACCGCTTATTTACACGGAGACTTAGAAGGGGAGATTTTTGTACGACCGCCACAGGAATTGATGCACGATAGAGAATCAGGAAATGTATGGAGGTTGATAACAAGGTAGCCATTGCTTTGGCACACACATCAGGGTACAGGCAATGGACAAAGAATATAAAAATCAAACATCACTTCCTACGCGGCTTGTGGAGCAAGCAAAGGTTCGCATCGTCCATGTACCGACCGAGGATACGCGAGCAGATATGTTGAAAAAGACTGTCGAGTGCAAAGAATTTGTGTTGCTTAAAGGGAATAGGCCTTGTTTATAATCAAAAATGAAATTGTTACAAATGTTAAATTATTGGAAATATTTATTGCTCACGATATAACCTGATACTTGTCATTGAACATAGTGCGGACAATAAAAACTTTTGGCAGTGCTCTGTTCGGTGCTCTTTAACATAGCGTCTCCGTCATTCTCTTTACCCGAAATCCACCTCTATCAGATACATAATCAGAAATATGAGAGAAAAAAATTACCCTTAATCTTATTTGAACTTACATTTCTATTCACTATGGTATAATTTCATGTTGTTTTTGCAAACACGAACTAGAAAGAAGATAGGAAGAAAATATTAAAACAGATTCAGTTTATTAGGAATAAGAACAACTGTAATAGTGCGGCATGCTGAAATCTCTTTACTGTCATAACGAATTTCGTTATCTATCGTATAATGAGCCCTAGTGTAGTTTAACCTTGAAAGAGCCGGCATTTTAATCCAAAAATAGTAATCTTATGACGTTTAAAATGTTCGCTTTTGCACCAAATATATAAACAAGTCATGTCACGTACGATCTTAGGGTTTCTTCTGGAACCCGAAATGATCCGGTCTTCTAAAGGTTAATATTGAAAGTTTCCAAGGATGATCACATTAAATGATAATTTTTATTCATCAGCATTTTATATACAAGAAAAAATGATTCTACAAAATAATATGGTGGAAGTAATACAAACTATTACGTAGACAAAGATAAACAACAAGATTTGGAATTTCTCAAAAAGAAATGTGACTGCGAACTAGTCTATATACAATCGGTGACGCAAAGGATACGGGCCATAAATTAAGAGAGAAGTCAAAGGGAGGGCGAGGGGATGTCGCTTAATGTAGGAGAGAAGAGTCAATGAGACAAGATAGGTGAAGCTGTAATATTACCTCGAATGTTTCCTAAAACTGCATACGCAAGTAGCTACGTGGTACTGTTTTTGTGCACGCATCTCAAAAAATTGGAAATGAGCAACGCAGCGGTTGCGCAATATGTATATGCGAAAGCCAGAAGGGTTCGTGAGAACGTGGGTGAACCGGTACAAAGAAACCAGGACCGCCGAACATCTTTTAGATAAAGGGAAGCATCGTAGGTACACATTAAAGTAAACGCAAAAGGTACTGGCCAGAAAGCGTACAGAAATCAAAGTCAGTACCATCAAGCTGATTGCTGCTGGCTACGGATAAAGAAGCACAATGGTCAAACCTTTCTTGAAACCAAAACACCTACAAAAATGACTCAATTCGGCGAAATAGAACAATGAGTGCAACTGGTCCAACGTCATCTTTCTGACGGAGCCTTTATTTGGACATGTGCTATGGACGAATGCCCGTTGCTTCAACGTGCTGTAAAGCATCCCACAAGAGATCATGTGTGAGGTTGCTTCTGCACTAAAGGTTTCGGCTGTTTGTTCGTTTGCACTTGTAACCTTAATGCACCAGAATGCTGAAAATCTAGCAAAAAGTATTGTCGAAGTTTGCAAAGAAGTGGTTTGGACCGGATAGTCACTACTGGATACATCAAGAAGACAATGATCCAAAACATTGAAGCCGTCTGTGTATCGCGCGAAAAGCCGAAAACAATATTGTGACCTTAAATTAGCTCTCGCAGTTACCTGAAGATATCTGGTCGGTCATGAGGATGAAACTTCGAGAGGGACGTATATTTACTTTGAATCAGCTATCTTATTATATTTACAGCATTTAAAAATTATTTTTGGCACTCCGAACCGAAGACCTCGATGCTGCCAGACTATATTCGATAATAATGGAAATTGGACGTTATATTAGGTACATGCATTCTAATACACATAGCGTACTCTAAGACTATAAGATTGTTTTCTAGAACTAAATTTATTTCTAGAAGTTTTAGCCTGTACGGTCTTGTACCACAGACTGTATATTACCGTTACCATTCTTGTAAATTATTACAGTGTATAGCCACGCCAGATATCCCGAAATAACAAGATCTTATCTCAATAGTGATAATCATCGTTATTTGATATGGTTAATAAAAAATTTTTTATTAGGTGCCATATTTGTGTCATGTTTACCGTCTTAAATAATCCTCCGTCTTAAATCCCAGTATAAAACTTGGTATGTATGTACATAGACTCAACCTTAGACCAAAAGGTCTCAATAGCGAAGTTGCGCAACCCACAACCATCAAGCATTTGTGTATAATGTGAAAGCTACGATCGCCGAACGAAAGATTGACATGACATCTATTGTAATATAAATAATTTAACATTACGGCTTGCATTGTTAAACGTCCATACTGTTCACGATAAGCACTGAGCGATGGGAGTCAGGTGACATGAACGGGTTTGTCTAAAATGATGCAAACTATACGAGATGAATGTCGTTATTTTTTATAATCTATCTAAAAGTCAGAAAATCCTATGAATTACGTTGTAGATGTAATAACAATCAAATGTGTAATTGCTTTTTTTATATTTGTTGTAGCAGCCAACATTGTAATGAGTGTAGGATACAACTTTGCATGGCCGTCAGTAAGTCTTGCTAAAATTAAAGCTGATGACTCTCCGGTAATGTTGATAACCAGTCAGGCTTCGTGGGCCTTAAGTCTTCAAGTTTCTGGAGCAATTTTTAAGCCTATCGGCAAAGATTGGCAGGAAAATCTCTCTTTTACTCACTGCTATTCCATTATTAATATCAGCAATGTGAATCGTCATCGCCAGGACTTACATTTACTTCTATATCGCCAGGTATTGTGTCATCATCAATTAGGATAATATTAGATCACTTTTTTTAACATTATTATAATAACTAATGATAATAATTCTCGTGATTAATCATTGCACTTAGAAAAGTTCAAAGCATTTAATAATAATTGTATATTATAATTACACAGACAATACACAAATCCTAAAGTCATCTATAAGATTTCAAAAAGACAACTTCTATTGCATATACCTATTAAAAATGACTTTTGCACAGTATGTTTTCTCGATATACATATGTATAGCGCCAGTATAATAGAATCATTGGGGTTTTGCATCATAGTATCAGCAAGATAAACAGATCATGAATAATAAAATTATTAATAATCAATTACAATGTTTCAGTCCTTTCATCACTGACATGGTATGTCTGTTAAAGAAATGTCAATTTTCTTTAAATTTCGCTTTTTTCTAGGATTGTCGCTGGTTTAGAGATTGGTGCGACATTTTCAATAATGCCAATGTATGTATATACATCGGTGAATTAGCTGATGCTGATATGCGCGGACGTCTTGGAAGTCGTATCACCATGAATCTTAATGTTCGAATTTTACTAATATATTATGTTGGACCCTGGCTGAAGTATGTCCCTCTAGCACTAGTAGGATGCGGCATCCCAACTATATTTCTTTTATTTTTCTCATGGATGTCAGAATTGCCATATTATTGTATAATGAAAAACAATAGCAAAGCTGCTGAGGAAAGTCTTATATGGCTTACAAGAAAGACAGATGTGTCTCAAGAACTTGAGATCACCGAAAGGGATGTTGAATTAGATAATAAGAATAAGGCTACCTTAAAGGAACTGTTCACCGGAAGTGGTCATCAAAATGTATATACAACTAAGTTACAGTATATTAGAGTTGGAATTGAGAATTTTGGGGGAAATCCTTTGTTAACATGAATTTTTATGCATATAGGCTCTTATCATTATTCTCGGATTTATAAACTCTCAACAGCTCTCAGATCTTAATGTAATGGTGTCATATTACAGACTGATTTTTAAAGAAGCTCACACGGGTCTGAGTACCGATTTGTCTGTTATAATTGTTGGGGTATTCCAAATCGTCGCCAGTAACGTATCAATAATATTAATGGATAATGCGGCAGAAAGCCATTGCTTTTAACGTCCATAATTATATCTATTATATTTATATATTCTGTACTACCTGAAACTAAAGGACCCTCCCTGAGGGATAAACAGGAAGAGTTTATGACCCGTGAAATAGTTCAAAGTAATTTATAAAGTTTCTATTTGACCGAAAATAATATCAGAATTGTGATACTGTAGGTTTTAAGAGCCCTGAATTATTTAATAGAAGAAACGATGATCTGCTGTGTTTTTAGTAGTATTTAAGCAAAGTTTCTTTTTGGAAATGTATGGTGATGATTTGAAACATTGGATTTGGAGGCATTAAAACTGTTAGTTCAATGTAGTTGGATATAGAGAACGATGATGCGGAATATTTCAACAGCGAAAACTACGAATCAGACTGCTTGAACAAAATGAAACGATGGTTATAGAATAGCTAGTAATATCCGAACGTAAGAAACGATAGACAGGAGTTTATTTTCTATGGAAAGAGTAATCATTAGGATAGATAATAATCCCCCAGTTTTCTGATACTGTTTTAAAATATTTAAACTGTAAAGAATTTAAATTAATTTCTTATAAATCTCAAACGTACACAAGAGTTATAATTAGTCCTACACCGTGGAAGTTCCAGCATCTCGACTAATTGTGGACTGCATAGAGACCTCAAGATCTTTACTTTTATTTTCTCCGACTTCCTCCAGCGAAGTCTGCAAGAATATTTTCTTTAAAACATTATGCAAAAGACAATTTGGAAATTTTGAAAATTCCTGTTTTATTACCAGCGTATCTTGAGCCCGTCGAACATTGTCCTTGAGTCTTTTTCTTTCTCTTGCCGAAAAACTTGTGGCATGTGGCACAGTTTTAATAGAATTATATACTAAATATATAAGTCAAAAAATTAGTTCTCACGTAAAGACTTTTTTTACATCTAAAAAGTCACGTGTTCCTAATACTAAAATCATAATACTCACCTTTATCCGAATCAGAAGTATTTTTCATTGACTTTAATGCCTGCACTGCATCCAAAAATGCTTGAGTGTTTTTGGTAGGTACTCTACCGGGTTGTGTTTCCAAAAATCTATGCATACTCCGTTTCCCGTCAACGTGAGAAACTTGACTCAAATTGAAGATTTCCAAATTGCCATCAGATTTCCGCAAACGACGTCTCCTTTCTCTTTGCGGCTGTTTTTCATTATGCGACACAATCGGGACGTTCGCTATTTTATTAGCTTGAAAAATTCTGTGCGCTTCTGTGATTAACACCAGACATCAATGTAAACAAAAATTGTTTAAACAATTAAAAAATGAGCACCATGTATACACTAATGATATTACCTTTTATACGATTGACCATGTCGCTACTCTCATTGCTGCTGCGTATCTGCGTTACGATTAAGTTATCAGGTTTCCTATTGATTGAACGACCTGCAAGCCCATCTTTATTTTTCTCCGGCACTGAAAGCGACAAACTAATCGTTCCCTGTTTTCGTGTAATGGACAAGTACGAATCATCATTTAAGGATTCCCAAAGTGCGAGTCTCGACTGCCAATATCTTCTCTGTGTTTGCCAATATTCCAAAGGTCGCCCATACATAAATGTATTGTCTTTTCTCTTAAACCAGCGACATCTCTAAAAAAAATAAAAATTCTTAGTGCGTATTCTTCTGACACCATAAACACACACAGCATTATTGACACATATAATTAACGTTGTTATTTAAATTTCCAACCGTCTTAGATTCCTCCTGTCTTTCATTATCCCGTGCAATATCATTTTGCATCTGTAGTTCAATAAGGTACAGCATCCTGTTAGTTAAAGAGGTAAGATATTTCAAATGAGCCAATGTACATTCAGCTGACATTAGTTTTGGTTGCGTCCGTACTAGCATGTCTATCAAACTCATAACGAAATTCTGTAAATAATCAATTAAAAGCATAAGTCCATTTTTTAAACAATATAATTTATACCAAGACGATTACCTCAAAGTCAATTGATGTCAGTAACATATCCTTATGAACCATAGCCATATATCCTAGTAGATGTTCTCTCTGGGAAGGTCTATTGTAATAATCAATAAAGAATGCACTCAATATAGAGCAAATTGTACCAAATTTTTTTTGCATTCTCGCATCCAGTACAAATTCCGGTATATTATCTTCGCGGAAATACTTCAAGTACTTTGGATGACTTCTAAAGAATCTGCGAGGACCCAAACATTGTAGTCGGTATTAAAAAATGTATAAAGATTTTAATTACATTTGGTAAAAGGATGTTGCGCAGCTCTGAAGATTACTTTCGACGTATCTCCACACTTTCTTTATAGACTGTGCTTCCTTTTCATCAACGCGATAAATAACTCTTCCCTGGTAAGATTCTTTGCCACTCAGAGAAATGTTAAAACCCATTTCCACGTTGTCACAACTAATTAGACAGCTAAGACCAAACTGACGTGTGAAGTTTAATTCCACAAATTTTCATGACAATCGATATTGTGAATAAAATCGATTTAAAAATGTTATAACATCATAACCAACGTCATATACTAAGTGAGATATTGAATTAAGATTAATGTATAATTAATGAAAGATCATGTCTTCGAAGCAATCTTTAATATAGCAACATAGTCAGTCTTACAATAATAAGCCAAAAATACAATCTATATATCAAGCCTACGGGAAGCAGACGAAAATTTATCATCCAGCATCGACCCATCTTATGCCAGCCTTCCTCTCTTCTCTCCGCAAGAATCGTATCACAAAGATTCGTTTAGGTGAATTGCGTGTTGAACAAAAAGACATCGTATATTCATGATAAAAATCAAAAGAGCCGCAAAGTAAAAAATTTCGCCTACATTCCCGACAATAAATTTTACAATTTTACACATAAACAAACGTTACGACTTGTTGTTCTAAGCGAATACGAAATTGCGCGTGGTTTCCCAGAATTTCCAAGTTCTTCAAAAGGGAAAATTTATACAGCGATCGTCCCCTCGCTTTAACATAAGGTAGGATGCGTGTGCGTTTTAAATACTTCGCAAAAACTGTATTCGAATTCGTCTGGCGGTTGCTCGACCGTCAATATAATATTGTACGCGCTTGATAGATCCTCCAATTAGAAAACTAATGTCTGTTTTTTCTTTTTTTTTTCAATTTATTCGCGATTTCCAAAAATCTAGTCTTGCGTTCGATCGTGCATCTTCGTGTCGCGTGACTTGAATTCGACATTAAAAGCAAAAAAAACTTAAAAAGAGAGCGGCGACGGGGTGCGAGATCGTAGAGAAAAAAATGATCGATTCTTCCCTTGCAAATGGACGATCGCACGCGAGACTTTTTGCGTCTTCTAGATGTAATGTAATTAATATAAAATTATAAAAGAAAGAGAATTAAATTATCATCTAAAACGCGAGAGCAGCGTCGTGGCTCCGAGAACAATATAATTCTTAGAATATATATGTATATATATGGTATATATATATATTACACATCGTACATATGTCGCACTTAGCATATAGGTGGTTTAGTAAAGATTCGAGAAGAAAGTAACTCTTTGCTAAAGAAGAAGGATTTCTTTTCTTTTCGAATTCTCAATGTCGTCCCACTCAATTGAATCCACGACGCTATTATCGCACTGTGTTTAAAACTAAATAAAAAGGTAGAGGAAAATTGTTGATACAAATATATAGATATATTATAATATAATAGATAGTTATTTGATGAAACATTTAAAGCCTTACGTAAAATATACAGTGTTTTACGGTGTCCGTGTAGTGTACCTCATCATTTTGCGTCGCCCTCACTCGCGTTCCTTATAATGTTTATTTCCCCGTCTTCTGTGTCCCTTCTTTTTCTCCCTAATTTATGCATGTCGAATCACGTGGTTTCTATGCACGATGCACGCGCGCCTCTAGTGCGATTATCGCAAAGTTATTCCCTCCAATTTTAACTACCGTCTTACGTATTATCATCCAATATTGATATCTTTTTTAAATACTTTTTTCGAAAATCGAACGACGAAAAATTCGGTACAATTAAATGCTGGATTTTTTGTCTTTATATTTTTGTCCACATTTAATTATGTGTAAGTATGGCATGTGTGCGTTTGTGTGTGTGTGTGTGTGTGTGTGTGTGTGTTTATATATATATATAATATTTGTTATGTATGTATTATGTATGCGTATGTATGTATATGTCTGCCTATTCTTGCACGAGAGAGCAGGAGCTACAGAGAATAGCACGTTCATTGTTTTATTTTATTATTATTATACTTTTTCTTTTTCCTTCATCATTTAGCTTAATAGCATTTAGCGTTTTTATCGCGTGACAACACGCCAGACAGTCGCACGCTTTGAATATTCGAAAAAACTGGTAAGATACTTTCCTCCATGACGATTCTCACACGCTAATTTAAATTACAAGTATATAGAATATAGTATAGCGCAAGTAGTATCAAATCCTAAACGAACCGGCTACTTAAAAATTGATCCATGTCTTTTTTCTTTTCCTTACGTAGATATGCACATTTTGTCGTCGTATTCTCCGCGAACAAAATTTCCCATCTATAATCCGTCATTTTTAATATGACTATTTCGATCATTAGTCCAATTGCGAGTTAGACTACAACGACGAATTCGTATTTAACAAATTTTATAATTTTAATGCGTTACGTTGCAAATTAAGTTGTTCTGCATTTTTTTTTTCAATTTTCGAATTCTCTTGTGTCTAATCCGCAGTGATAATGAGCGGATTAGTTTTTTGAATTTGCTGTAACAAGTTTTCTTTTTTTTTTTATTTAGAAATTCACTTTACTTCCATTACTGTGGCAGTTGTAAGATTGAAGTGTAAATGTATAGCAAAATTTTACGAGGTCATTTTTAATCTTTGATACGTTTTATTTACTGTCGATCGCGCATTCTACGTATATGGTGGAATGCAGGCAATCGAGGCTGATTGTATTGAATTTTCGAGATAAAATTTTTATGTAACGAAGAAAATAAAAGAATAAAAGCCGTTATATGCGTTAGATCTCGAACCCCGTCACGTGTGGAAACTACGGTATTTGGGAGCAAACAAAAGTGAGCCTTTTTTTGATGAAATAAAATTCGAAAAATGACATCGAAGCTCTTAAGCTTCGATCGCCCGAGTTCGCGTTTGCACTTCCGTTTTCTTTATTAGTTGTATTTTAGGGATATGAAAAGAAATCAAATAATGTGAAGAAAAACATTGCGAAGATTTTTGCCAACTTGCCGTACGTGACGTTTTGAGATTACAACAGAAACTCGACGAGTCCTTTTCCTATTCCCATTACGCCACATCTTATATCACACGTGGAAAAAACAAAACAATTTCCTTATTTATATGTCCGAATTGACTGGACGTGATAAGTTGGGAAAGATATTGCCTATCTCAATCATCATTTGAAAATTCGTAGAAATTGCATAATTTTTCGTTTTGTTAGACGGTGCGATTGCATCCACGAGTCTCGCCACAACGCTTTATTTTTATTATTATTATAAATATAGTCGCGAATGTCGTAGGCAATTCGAATACGAATCACTAAGAAGAGCATCGTAAAAGAATAAATAGTCGAAAGCGCGATGGTAATTTTGCGGTTGTAATGACCGCGAAAAATAGGACATAGAAAAAGTATTTATTATATAAATATAGAGGATGTAATCTCACCGTAGCATTTATGAATTATCGCAATCATTAGAAGAATACTACTGGAAAAGAAAAGAGAAAGAAAAAAATAATTTCCAGTACACGTCCTTTAAGTTCACGAATAATAATAGTAGTAGTGGGGGTGGTGGTGGTAGTAGTAGTAGTAGGTGGTGGTAGTAGTAGTAGTAGTAGTAGTAGTACTAGCAGTAGCAGCAGCAGCAGCAGCAGCAACAGCAGAGTAGTAGTAGTAGTAGTAGTAGTAGTAGTAATAGTAAGTAGTAGTGGTGATATAGTAGTATTTAGTAGTATTAGTTTCTAGTAATAGTGTTATTATATTGGAGAATAACAATTATAACTCGCAGCGTGTAGCAATAGTATTACAAATATTAGTAGGTATGCAAAAATTAATTGTTCAGCTATTAGGTATTAAAAATAAAATTAATATTTTATATTTTAGACTACTGTGGACCGCGTCAAAATTGATATATTGGTTGATTACTTTACTTCATCTCTTTCTCTTTCCTCTCCTTATCATTTTGTCATCGTCGCTGTCGTAATCGTCCTCGTCACGCGATTTCCGTCAATCAGATCGGCGCGCATCACGATATTTTTAAGTGACTCGAGGTAATAATTTTGTTTACTGTCTCTCAGCGCATGCGCAACCAAATATGAATATAAATTGATATAACGATATTACATTCACACTACGGATTCGCAATACGCAGCTGATACTCTGCGTCCTCGACAAAGTTACAAACGATGAACGAAGCTAGGTAAAACGGCGCCGATGCGATTTGCTTCTTTGTTACAAGAATATGAAGGCTCGGCAGCCCTACCACAATTCCTCTTGTGTGTCCAATGTTATCGGCTCCCACGTCACAACGTTGTCAAAGAAGGAAATGAAATTGAATTCCCTCTCTAAGCAAAATGGCATCACACGAAAATTCTGCATTTAAACGTAAATATCCAGTCTGTCGCTTTTTCCTTTCATTAACTTTGTTTCGTTTCGAAGAATACATAAGAGCGTTGCGGATTTAAATTCGTGAATAACCTCATTGTTTTAATTTGTTTGATTTCATCTATTTCATTCCTTCTTGGACCTTTCTTTAATCCTTCATGGCTTACTATATTAAATGCTCGCTCGCTCCGGTCTTACCTTTTATATTAAATTGCGTGTAGTTTATTATCGTGTTACTTGTGTAGTTTTGTGTTGGTCTTGAATGTACTTAAACAAATGTTTGACTACGTTTCATTTAACGGGGATGATGATTTATCACTAAGTTAAGTTTACACTTCCTCGTCCTCCTTCTGGTCTTCCTTATAGTGATCACGGATGACGTATGCAGCTCTCTTTTGTAGTGGTAGATACATTGTTTCCTCGTATTTTCGTTATTATTTTTTTTATCTTTTTCCTGTTGTCTTTTCTCTATTCTCGGGTTGCTTTGTCTGCTTCGTGTCTCACCTCGTATGTTAAGCTCAGCTCTGACTGAGGATTCAGCTGGATTCCTTCTCCTTGGAGTCTAAAAGTATGACGATGGCCAATAAGAAATTTTGTATAATATAACGAAGATGTTTAAAAAATATTTCCAAAATATAAATTTATACCAACCGGTATCGGATTTGTCCTCGGATGTGCCATTGGTCAATTCTGGTTCCTTCTTCTTCTCTCCATCATCAGATTCAACACTGGAGGCTTTTTTCTCTTCCTGACTCGCTGCCTTCTTGTCCTTGGTCTTACCCTTGGCTGGTGTAGCTGGCTTTGGTTTCGGTTCCATGCTTGGGTCCAGGACAATCTTACCAATATTCTTACGGTCGTGCATCTTCTGCATGGCCTCAGCAACGTCTTCTAAAGCCCACGTAGAATCTACTACTGGCTTAATCTTGCCCTCGCTCCATAGCTTAAACACCTGATTAACAGCTTGTCGTACAAATGAATGACCGCCATGTTGGTACATCAGGTGGCGTAGATTGAATCCAGAAAGTGTCTTGTTCTCGTCGAAGAGCTTTATCGGTGATACCTTATCCACTAGCCACCACTGTAATCAAAGACTATGAATCAAGATTCATATTTGGACTGGGTTAATATATTTTTATCATTCTTTGAATCACTTACGGAACGTGCTGCCGAGAAGAAACTCTTGGTCTCGCCTGTTACCACGTTACTGGTTCCGTATAAAATATACTTTCCCATTGGTTTTAATAGGGCATGTCCTTTGTTACATTCCTCACCACAGAGGCAATCCAGAAGTATATCAACACCGTCAGGAGAGATTCTAATTAAAAATAAAATAGAATATAATCATAACACTGATGTATAGATTTTTATACTAAGCAATAGAATGGGATTCGTACTTTCTGACTTCACTGGTGTAGTCGCTGCCGCGTTCCAGAAGATGATCAATTGTACCAGCTTCCTTGAGAGCCTCGTGTTTCGATTTGCTGCAAACTCCGAAGATTGTAATGTCTTTTACCGTTTTCGCAAGCTGCACCACAGCTTGACCCTTAAATACAGAAGAATAGAGAACAGTTAATATTTTTATACTGATTTATTTTTTTAATAATTTAGAAAGTGCTTATTATATATTCAAAAATAGGGATAAAATATTATAGACTCATGCTAAACATATTTCAAAATAAATATTCAAATCGAAATAATTCTTTCAAAAATATACGTCCGTTAACCGGTAAAACATTGTCGAAACGGGGTATCCATTAATTTAAAGTTTCTAATATACAACGCAAATTCGCGTTCTTGTTCGAAATTGTTTACCATTAAGAATAATCATATATTGTCTTACACAAGGTAATTTGATGTTAATTTATCACAAATCATTTTGTGATCACGTAGTGATAACATAATATTACCATTAAATAATCGATGACCATCTTACGGATCATTAAGATATAACGATTAGTGAGTTTAAGAAAAATTTTCCTTCGTATCAGTTCGGTTATTTTACAAGCAACAGTAGTCTTCCTCTCATCAAAGGCCATGACCGTATATCTCATTCTTCATGTTCTGGGAGTTAAGAGGGAGTCAGTATTTGTATAGAAAGACCAGAAAATCAGAATTCCGACAATCCATGACACTACAGCGAGCTTAAGTAACGTGGCTACTCGATAAAGGGGACCTTTCATTTAAAGACAGTAAGAGACTTTATACTTTTCCTACGTATTTCATCGGTCTCCTCTTGCGACGTAAAAAAAAAAGAAATAAACTAAGAGTCAGAGAAAATAAAGATACAGGGATACTGTCCATTGGAAAAGAAATTCTGCTGAGCCGAGCCATGCAAGATTTTCAACAGAACTGGCATTCATTATTTCCAAGAAGTGAGCGTATACTAGTGGCTCCATCTTCTATTTCTTCTTCTTCTTCTTCGCCTCGCTGTTCCTCTACCTCCTCTTCGTTCCTATTGCACGAGAAACTTGCCCTCTCACCCTCCTCTTAGTATCCCCTCGAGCGGCTCATGAAAAAGGAAGGAAAAACGTACCCACCCAGAATTTTAAAGAGTCGCCTGAAATCGGCGGCTCGCGTTACGCATAAAAATTCCGTGGACACGAAGAGTATCTAACTGGTAAGAAAAACCCTTAGGAACATGGAGAATCAAAGCGTCAAAAGTGAATGAGCCTAAGTGTACAACAAACGTATTATAAAATATTTAAAAAAGAAAGTATAAATTGCAACTGTGAAACTCAGGAGGAAACCGGATAAAAATAAACATTCAATGACTCATAAAGTATTTTTGGGAGACCATGTACTCGATAGGGGTTAACTTTCTAAAAATATAATGTACCCTTACACTCCCTGTGAATACTGTTCACTGGTGCCAGTTTAACGAGAATAAGAACACACGAGTCCAGTTAAATTGTTTTAGAAGTAGTCAACTACGATTGCCGTGTAATCTGGTAAGAATAATTTGTTTACTGATACGGATGAAAATAGCTGCCCTGTATGCTATGCGTTTTATGGGGTTTGCAGGGAAACAGAGTTAGACGGTGTAATCGCTGGAGAAAAGATACCTAAGCCCATAGAAGCCAACTCAACGTTTTGATCAGCACTGTAATTTTAGTAAAGTAGTTCATGATTGGTATTGATGATGCTAGAACATGGGGTAATCGATAAGGATAGTCAAGAGAGAGAGACACAAAATTAAAAGTAAGGGGTACTATGGTGCGTAATGGAATTGCTTTTTTCAAGTGTAAAAGCAGAAGAAATATTTTAATGAGAAAGGTCCTTGAATTATTCAAAATATTTAGATATACTCTTGAATGATTGTAATGATATTTCAAAAAATCCTGACAAAACATGGCAAATTTAATTTCCTATTGCTCTGCTATTTTGGAGTTGATATGAAGCAGAGATTACATTTCTTACCAGACACGAGGAAACATTACCATTTCTACTAAGAATCAATGAAGAGAATAGTGTTATTATTCAAATGGATGTGCTGAGAGCAAAATGTATTTCTGTTATAATAATTGGAACTAAGTTTCGTAGTAAAAGATAACTTTCGATCTAATTTCGTATTCATTGTTTTCCTCGTCTGTATCAATTTCTCGCGAGGATCTCTAACGTCTGGCCAAGTGATAAAAATATCCAGAGAGACAAAAAAGAAAGCACTAAAAAATGCTAAGAAACTCATGAATAGACAAGAAACTTGACTCTACCGAAAAGGAACAATGATTCCTCAAACAACTCCCTTGACGTTACACTTTCTGTCCCTTGTACTAGAACCCCAATGACCGTGAAGGTCTATTGAACTTCACCAGGGCAGGATTTCAAGATTATATTAGATACAGTCACTTATCTCGTTAATCTCTCTTCCTTATACGTTACAATCAGACCGTTTGTCCCTAACAGAGTTGAGATCAGACCCCAAGACGAAAAAATCAGACATCAATTATCAATGGAATAGTTCATTGAACATTCGATAAGAATCGCATGAATAATTCATTGGAAAAGCATCTACGAAATAGATGGATATTGTACTTGATATAAAAAATGACTCTCCAAGTAATGCATAATCACAATCATCATTCAAATTATCAGAGAGAAATAATTCTGATATAATTTGAGACAATTTCATAGTAAAATTCGAGACACTGAAGTAAACGTAAAGCGGTAGCGAACGCCGGTAAAGTTGATCAGACATAGGTGTGAACGGAGCCTAAAGTGGCACGTGGTGTGGTTTCAGACGGGCGCGGTCGCCGAGTAGGTGGTCGATGAGAGGGTTGCTAGGCAACAACCCCCATTCCAGTATCCCCCATAGATTTCATCTTCTCAACTTCTGTTCATGGACTCCGGGATAGGTGGAGGTAGCGGCGCAGCTGGAGCTGGAAGTAAAGGGATAGAGAATGAGGGTGGATGATGGTGAGAGTTTCGCTCAGGGTGTAACCTGTTGAGCCGTATTGATCCCGACGACTAGCATCATCTTGGGCGATGCCAAGGTATAAAGGTGATGCTGCTGGTTGCTGTTTCTGGTTCCGTTGGATATCTTGCTTTTCACATCGACTTCAAACATTTTCCTCCCATTATCAAACTTCCATCCATTATGCAATATCTTTAATAATATCAGATAAGATACCAACCGAGAAGACGTCTTTCTAAAACTATCTTTCAAAAACTTAAATAGATAAGCCATGGTATAATACGGAATAAGAACCAGTTCCGGAAGAAGGCACCGGATAATCCTAAAGTAAACTAGAATGAAAGGAAAATCTCTACGTGATACACAGGCTCCCAATATTGCATGAGAAATCTCTCAGAAGCTTGATACCAATCATGGTACGCCCAAAGAATACGGAATGGAGTAGCCTACAATGTAGAATGATAAAGAACATCTTTATCCTCTCCTGGATCCTGTTTCAATCTTCCTGATGGTTGAAACCACCAAGAAGAGTAACCAATCGATTGAAACCTACGGACCAATTACAACGGCAGGGCAATGGTAACCTGTTGATGGTTCGGCACAATTTTTCCAAGGACCTTCTAAATCCTTACGACGTGACGATTAAAGGATCCCAGAACGAGGACGTGACGAAGAACACCAAGCGAGCTGAGGTCATCGATGTGAACAAATTAAAAGTTCGTCAACTCAATACTGAGTTGATTACTTGCTCATGGTAAACGTGTTCCTTGGGATAGAACTTTTATTAAAATAAAAATTGTAAGATCGCTTACCACACCGCCACCTGCACTGTGAAGCAGGAGACTCTTGCCAGGCGATAGGTTTGCCAATTCAAAAAGAAGCATGTAAGCCACGGTGTAATTCATCGTTATGGCTGCAGCATCCAGGTAGCTCATGCCTGCTGGTAAGGCGAAGACGTATGTTGCCGGAACAGTCACAAGTTCAGCCCATGCCTTGTGATCTGGTAGAGCCACTACTCTGTCGCCAACCTGGATAAAATACAAGGACTTCAGTGATACGCAGAAGGCAATAGCAATTTCGTTGGATTAGGAAGCCTCCAAGTGCTAAGGACTAATTGGATTTCATAATTAAATACTACTAAAATCAGAATTGGACTGTGTCGTACGTATAGTAGATAAGGTCAAAATATACAGTCGTTCTTAAATACTTCCCCCCCCCCCTGTTTCCTGGAAATTCATAAAATGTTTTATTATCTCTTGGAAATATTTATAAGTCGGAAACATTTTTCATGTCGTCGAATGAAAAAATAAACGTTTGTCGACATTAATATTCAAGTTGACTCGTCGCTTTTAAAAACAGTTTCTTTAATTTGTCGATATGATTAATTAGATTCGCGTGATATAAAGGCACGCAAACTTCACGAGGATCTGCGGAAGTTCTTTAAAGATTAACCAAAATCGCGTGTCGTCAATTTCGACCGTAGCGGTGCTCTGTATTATAAAGAGAGGAACGAAAGCCAAGGGTGGGGGGGGGGGAGGAGACTCGTAAAACTACCCTCCATAAGCACCCCTTCTATTTGAGCCACCCGGTCGTTTACACGTGCCGGTCTTGAACCCGACTTTGACCTCAGCAGGTTTCGCGACATTGCGAAAATAGACCACCCTGTGTGCCATTGGTATGCATCGCTGTAGAATATCGTGAAAATACCTGCTAAAGCGTAACAACCTAAATTAACCCTTTACAATAAACTGAATTTGAAAAAAGAAAAAAACAATTTCACTCGATTCATAAACATAAAGATTCCCAATAATATATTGGTCATAGAAAAAGAATTATCTCTATACAAATTTGAATAACTTCAATGGTGGTTTTGCAAAAAAACCAATTTTAGCAATTCTTTACAACTTCATTACACGACTATATATGAGCGATTCCATCAGACTTCAGCCACCCGTATTTATTTGCTGTGCTACGTGGATTTGGTCGTTTTTATTTTAAACACAGATATGCCGGAGACGGTGCATTGTATCAAAAAGTTATAAAAAATTAAAATTTTGTGTTTTTTTTAGTGTCGACAATAAAAAATATAAAAAATTTTTTTTTAGTATTCTGAACCTATTTTCGAAAAAAGAAATTTATAAAGTTTGTTTTCCTCACCAAAGCCCTACCGATATCGGTGGTCCGGAATTTTTTTAATATTCTGTAGACAGAATATGAATTTTGTGCAAAATTAAAAAATGGGACAACCGGCCATTTGTTAGTTATAATTTTTTTTTCTAATTTATAAAAACTAATTTTTTTTCTGATTAAATTATCTCTACGTATTTTCCAGGGTTGAAACTGTCTTTAGGGTTATAAACTTACAGCCCGCATTACTTTTTTAAAATTTATTAGATTTTTTTGTGGGTTAGGAACTTTTCAATATTATTATTCTGCGATTGAGTTATTCAAGTGTTAATATGGAATTGTCGATTGATTTATACATGTATCATTTGATAGACTTATTTTTTGAATGGAACGTTACCTATTCCAGTGTTTATTCCCGTACCTGTTCCAGCTTTTTCCTCCGGTATATTACTGTTTTAGTATGTTTTTAACCCTAAAGACAGTCTCATCCCCGAAAAATGCGTACAGATACTTTAATCAGAAAAAAACAAGAATTAGAGTTCTTATAAATTAGAAAAAAAATTGTAACTAAAAAACGGCTGGTTGTCCCATTTCTTAATTTTGCACAAAATTCATATTCTGTCTACAGAATATTTAAAAAATTCCGGACCACCGATATCGGTGGGGCTATGGTTAGGAAAACAAGTTTTGTAAATTTCTTTTTTTGAAAATAGGTTCAGATTACTCAAAAAAATTGTGTAATATTTTTTTATTGTAGATACTAAAAAAAACACAAAACTTTCATTTTTTATAATTTTTTGATACGATGTATCGTCTCCGGGATATCTGCGTTAAAAATAAAAACGACCGAATCCACATAGCACAGCAAATAAATACGTGTGGCTGAAGTCTGATGGAATCGCTCATATGTATATCCATCTTTTGAAAAACGCGTGTTACGGATCTCGCTTCAAGAATTCCCGATAAATCATTTGCGAATACAAAAAGATTGCAAAATAAACGCGCCCTCTGCGTACGCGCGTTTATAACGTCGTCATCGTCCTGGACTCTCTACGAGGTGTCGTGAAAGAATGGAAAAATACCCGAGGGATTTGCGTCTCTCATGTTGCACGAGGCTCACGCTGAACTTATTTTTCAATAACATACGTACGATAAATTCTAAAACCGCAAAAAAAAACACGGAGGAAAAATTTCATAATAACAAACTGTCGAAAAATCTTATCAACCGCTTACCCGTTAACGGTGGCGCAGACAAGATACGTATCCAATATACAGACGATTATCGCGTTTCAAGTGAAAACAAAGAAAAATCTCAATAAAACAGACCGCTTTCAAGAGAGGAAGAAATCCGCATCACTCGTATCTTTGATAAACGAAAAATACAAGAGAAATAGTAAAAGCAGACGAAACAGCTTAACGAACATTTTGGAACCCACCGCAGAGATAAGTTTTCCGTATACAAGGGGAAATGGAAAGTCATTTAGCAACCACAGAGGATGGAAGTAGTCACTTAGACGACTCGGTTTCGCTCTGTAAAATCGAACAAGAGGGACTCTCTAATTCTGCCACGTCACGAGACGGCAATTTTTCATTTTTCTTTCCCTCGGTATCTCCTTTACCCCTCGCATTGCACTCCTTCCACCTTTTATCTTCCTCCTCTCGCTCTCCCCCTCAACGCTGCACGTGCTGACGCACAACGACGCAATAGAACGACCAAACTGCGAATTCTAAGACGTCGAGTACTGCGTTTTCCGAATACAAACGCCTTTAAGACGATATCAATGCTCGTGCTCGGTGGTCGTTCGTATCGTAAGAGAATTTTCCAAAAGTGCATAATCCCCTAGGCTCTCGTTATTTTTCTGTTTTTATGAAAAACATGCTGACTCCTACTGAATGTATGCCGATAATATTGTCATTTAGCTGCTGGGACTTGTAGAGAAAATAATGATGAATCCGATGATCTGAGTCATTGATATGGGAAAAGCAGCTTCATCGCTATCATATCGATTAAAGTGAGAGTTCTAGGAATCATCGAGGCTGAGAAATCGAAACTTACGTCATCGGTATAATTGTACGTATCAGAGATTGATTGTGACTTTCGCAATCCTGTAAGAAGCCGCAAAAATTCTGAGGGCTATACAGCGTAAAGGATGCTTATTTGCATCAGATAACGAGTTTTCGGATATTCGTAAACTTTCGAGGATCTCTTTTTCTCGATTAAAATGGAAAACAGAAAATTCAATTTGAATAAGTGCAATTAAATTTTCTGCTCCCACGAACGTTAGAGCAAATAGCCCTATTCGTTATATATACCTTTCCTGAAAAGTTTCCCTTCTTTCAAAAAAAAAATTCAAGGTCAACGTCAATCTACTCACTTTGAAGTTTTCAACGCCCTCGCCAACCTGTTCAATGTCACCGGCACACTCTGATCCCATAATAAAAGGCGTTTTTGGTGGCGAATCGATAGCACCTTGCCGAGCCATGAGATCTTGGAAGTTCAATCCGCTGAAACAATAAAAAAAAAAGAAATCATTAAAGTTTCACGAATAAAAATGAAAAAAAGGAAGAGGGGCCCGCCCTCTACCCCCCCCCCCCCATTTCTGGGGCTCTGACCGCCCTGCCTTTAAAAATATTTTCCCCGCTTTTTCCTATTCCCTTTCACTTACCAGAATCGTTCCAACATGTCGTAGTATCAACGTTGCAGGAAATAAAAGTGGAATATAGCAAGGGTAGTTGCACGTGAGGCAAAAGGAAGGGCGTTAAAATAGAATCCTCGACCAGTAACAGGGTAAAAAGGGTGCGGTGGACTTGTATAAATACACGTTACTCGGTACCCAGCTAATACTTTATCCTAGGAAAGATAGTCAGGTATATGGAGTATCTGCCTGGAGAAGAGGGTAAAACAAGGGAAAGTAAAGCAGGCGCCTCGACGTCGAGACCGACGCCTGGCGTCTCACGCAACCGACATAGTCTGGATACCCGACTTCGGTACAACCAGCGACCACACTGCCTTGTACCGTGTTATTAATAATATATCCCACTGCTAATGGACAGATAAAGCGATCGATAAGGTACGCAAAGTTCATTTGCAATTACAAACAGCGTAAAACAAAGTACAGTTTTTTGAATTCAGGTACAATGGTTGCAGGTCTAAGGACAAGAAGACAAAGTTAATCGCAACTGCCATCTATGTATACATAGTGGAACCAAAACATCAGTTCCACTTTGAGGGGACTTATTTACGTTTCGCTTCGTAAAGAGATGGCCCCACAAAGTGAAACAGATGTCGCGACCCAAACCTGAAAAGCTGAAACCTAAAGCTGAAAATCAAATGAGATTATCTACCTTAACTTTTGTAAAACCGAACCGATTTTTACATAATTATTTTTATCACGCTACGACATTTAGGAGCGTAATTAAATGATAACTAATAAGCAAAAATACATGTAAAAAAGTGATCACATCTGTTATTACTTTGAACCGCGTTTCATTCACAACTTATTTTAAAAATTTTAAAATTCCATTAGTTTTTGATACTGAGCTTCCTGTACCAAAAGTCACCCCAATATCTACACGGACGGCTAATTTGTGCATATATAAATATATATTTGTGTAGCAGGAAATTGCGGTTACCGTGAAAGATTTAGGCTCTGCAATTAAGAAACTAAATTACTGCGACTTCGTTACAGGCCGGTGAGTAATATAAGATAAAAATAATATCTATAAGCGAGAGCATGAATAATAGCCGAGTGCAAGAGTACGCGCACACGACCCAGAAAGATAATATTAAAGTAAAAATAAATACGATTCGACATAATGAAATTCTGAGCACATTGTATGGCCCACTTAGAACTAATCGGTTGGCCCAATACGAATAAGACAATTCACGTTTTTTGTGTAAAACTTTGAGACAGGTTTTTCCTTGTTTTCGTTCTTGTATATCTTTCGCTTTTAAATCACCCGAGAAAACTTTTGCAGCCAACTGTACCAATGCCTGACCATATTGCCATTGATACTACTGGGCAGTCTTCCTACTAGAAGATATAGATAGATGGCATTGATAGGTATTCATTACAGTGGGATCTAGGATGCGAGCTTCAGTAGGAGAGTAACGGATATATAAAGAAAAGCTTAATAAAAGAGTATAATGAACGCAATGAACGAGTTAACAAATTCGATTAATTAATGAGTGTATGATGCTCAAAGTATATACCAGACACCACCCTTGCCCTACGAGTACACAACATTTGAGATAGGAGTATCAAAAAGGGTATCATACGGATCGAATAGATTTAATTAACATACGTTTTACATTTTTTAGATCGACCAAAAAATTAGGTGCAGAATTTCTTTAACGGTATAAAAAATTTTGCGAAATATATTGACTACGCAAAAACAGTGTCTGTGGAAAATGACGTCATCGATACCCTATGAAATTTAAGTAGACTGGTATAATCCTTATTAAATTTTAATTTAACTCTTATATCGAATATTACTTTGGTAACGATCGGCAAGGACTGTGAGAACCCAGAAGGTTCTGGAAGAAGTAAGAAATATCTAGAAGCATCCATGTTAGATTCTGTTCTTCGATCGATCCAGGACGTATAAGAAGAGCAGCAAAGCCACTCTGGAGTAATGGAGTCTTAAGGAAAATTCGTACAATGGCGTCAGGTGTGCAATGCGTCTATAGGAGCCTTCGGAATTGGGATACTCGGAGAAAGAGGGAGGTGAGGGAACCTTCGAAAAGTACATCCAGTCCATCCTGTCAAATCTCGCAGGCGTCGCTGCGCAACGCTGCGCAACGCCTGCGAGAACGAGACTCCCGCACTCCCGCCCGTACGCTTAATTCCCTTAAATTGCGTCAAATTGAGAGGAACAACTTTCTTTATCCTCCTCTGGCAATTGAACGCGAAACGTCGGCGTCCAACGTGCGACGCATGCAACTTACACAAAGGGTCACCGGTATACAGTGAGAGTTCGAGTGCAACCTTCCAATTCCTGCCTTTCTTTATCCGCCATTCGTGTAGAGAATCGATCGCTGAGACATTCTAGACATCGGGGCGCCCGTCGCGCCATTAAAAACGGAACCGCATTCGTTTCGGCATTACGGGCTTGCGTGACAGCGTCGTTATTGAAGTGAGTCGAGTTTAGGTTGGGTTATCAAGAGTCGCTCAAACTTGCATTATTTTTCAAACCGCGAGCATGCAAATGGTATTTCGAGGTTATGGGTACGAGTGAAAAATAAATATTCCAAAGTATATACCCAGAATTAAACCCATGCGTTATTCTCGACGTATTTTATTCGTTTCTTTTTCGCGAAGCTGCAAAGAAAATCGATATCGGCTTTTACTAGTGCAACTGCGACGTCGTGAAAAACACGTCGTATTATTTTGCAGAGATGACCCAAGGCAGTCAGGAGTTATCGTTGTTTTCGAGCGGACTGAAACACCGATACGGAGTAGCGGAGAAACTCTTTGTTACGTTACGTTTTGTATCGTATGTAACGGGCAGGCGACTGACCAATAGGTGTGCGTATCCTGGGCCCGATCGAGTTATATGTATAGAGTTACCCACTGGTTTCTTTCTACTCCTCTTTCTTTCATTCTTGTCGTTCTCCTTTCATATATCGATACCTGCGATTTCGTATAGGTATACAATGGTCGCCGGGATACGAGCAGACGGTGGGCAACGTTTAGAAGGAAATAGCGATGGTCGGTATAAGGAAATAAAAAAAGAGAGAAAATTAAAGATGCAAGCACTGTGTATACACTGAACACTGGAAAATACGAAAAAGTGCTCTGTCCAAATGGAAGAAACTGTAAGTGCTAAAATAAATTGCTTTCGAGTCACCCTGTATATCAGCATAGCAGATGCGATAGAGAGAAACGGTTTAGGATAGCAGCTGCGACTTCCAATAGATTACTATTGTTTTTGTGACTCACTCGTATGAGGAATGCAGCACCGCGGTTTATATATATAGGTATACCATATACAATATATTTATGTATACAGATCTATATAACTGTATCAATTATGTCAGTCAGATTTGAAAGCAGTCTAACGTTAATTTTTATTAAAAAGTAATAGGCAGAATGGTACAGATAGGCGCGAAGAAAAATTTGGTAAACGAATGCACTACGTTTAAGTGTAATAGAAAAAAAAATGCCACGCTTCCAAATCCTTAACAATTCTACAGCAATAAAAGAAAATTACATAGCAAATTTTTCAAAAATTATTGATATACGCAATTCCATTGTTTTTTCCGATGACGCAATATTTGTCTCATGTATGCTTATTCATTTCCATAACTACAGAGATACGTGTTAAACGAATGACGTATATTTATTGCATTTCTCTGACTGAGAGTGTCGCTGCGTAATTCGCGAGACTTCTCTATGACGTATTGCACCACGTCAATGGAAACGATATTAATCACTCAAGGTGAACCTCGTGGATGAATTAAATATCATTGAACCGAGACTACTATTCATTAATAGCAAGTAAAATTTTGTAATCCTATCACGGATCCAAGTTGACGAACGATCTGACAAATTAACGAGTATCCATACCAGCAGACTTAGTTACAATTATCTGTGCCGTTATTATCAGGGATTGATAAAGTCACAGGTAATTAACTTATAGTGACACAATTGAATCAGCAATATAACCGGTTAGACCAGTCGAATGGTCGGGAAATTAAGTAACAAATAAAAAAACTGCATAGTGTATAATCGAATGAAAATGAGAGGAAAAAAAAGAAAAAAGAAAAGAAAAAATCCTAGCTCGTAAAAATTCGATAGTCTTTCCCGTGTCGGTTTCTTCTCGAGTGCAAAATTCATCGTCCAACCGCAGACTGTAGATACGCAATAACTCATTAAATAATTCGTTATTAAAACCAAATCTACCGAAAATTTTTAATAAAAGTATTTTTGCCTTTAAAAGGTCCAAATGACCCGTCGATGGCAGGTTTAGTGTTAATTGACACGTGAATCGTTAATTCATCGTGCGCACAATATTTCGTGTGACGCATAATGTTACACATTATAGAGATATACAAAACGAGTACGAATCTCAAAGCAATGTAAGAATAATTTATTATATTTTTCCAGATGACCCTTTGTAGGACCGGAAGTGACCTTGGGACCTTGAGCTCCTCCCTCGCGTTACCACTTCCGGCGAAGCAGAGACCAGGCATACGTGGATGAGTCGTGTACTCGCAATTCATCGACAAAAGAATATTCTTCTAGAGTGGAATCTTATATTTAAAAAAAAGTCGAATGATACTTCAAATAAATATTTTATCTAGAGCACCAAATATTTCAGGGGGAAAAAGTTAGAAAAAAATCAAAATTTCCATCTTCTGGATGAATCATTACGGAATTCCGGAACGATTTCCAGTCACGGAGATATATAAAAAGCAATTCGAATTGTTTCCCGAGCAACGTTTTCAAGATAAACTACAGCACATAAATATAACATGCAGTAGTATGTGGGTAATTGAATACTTGACAAATTCAAGTAACAAATAAATTTAGCAAATATAACCATACACGTAAAGACTACGTGAATTCATATACGCGTAGGTGTACGCCAGGAGTGCACACGCCGGAAAGTGGATGCATTTGTGTAGACAAGGGATGGTTAAGCATGGAAGCAGATGTCACTATAGGTTTCACAGCTGGCTCATAGCCAGACGTGATCCAGTGTTCGCGCACCAGGAGATCATCGCCCCAAGAATACCCGGTACGTAGAATCTCTGAAAGCGTCTGGAAAGATTTTCTCGAGACGATCAAACCCACGATCGGTAAAACATCCAGAGCAAACATCCTAAGGAGGGAAGGAAGTTTTGACGGTCTCGTCGGGGATCACGCACCGCGTGTATAATGTAGTCGTGCCTGCGATCTTGATGAAGGGTATATCCTAACCAACACTGATCTTTAAACACCAACATCCTTTTAGGTTAAAACTTTTACTGGAAATAAAATTAAAAAAATTCAATTTCAGAATACCTGATTTATAATAGTTGCGGATCAATATGTAATTACATAATGAAACTCTGATTGGAGGAAAGAAATTTTAATTGAAATGAAGAAAAATATTTCATATACTCATCTTATCTCGACCTTAGATTCATTTTGCATATTGGGAAATGCTTGTTAGTTGTAAACAATGGAAAGTCATGCTTCTAGATGTCTGGTCGAGATATTGATCGATGAAGGGTGAATCTTGCATGCATTTCAGTGCTTACACGAATCGATCGATACGTTAACAGTAGCGTCGCAACATTTTTATTTTATTAGAGAGCCAACATTCTCAAGTTACCCGCATGTTTTAAAAGTCATGTTCAACATTTTCACTGTGAAAAAAAGGCCCAATATTCATTAAGCGTACATTGGATCGAGTACCAATCAGCCAGCACTCAATAGCACGACAATACTCGGAAACAGGTTGTATTTAAAGAAGAAAACATCCACAGCCAAAACATTCTTGACACGAGATAATGGCCACGTTACGCCGCACGAATAATCCCGTGCATGCAAAACGCGGGTTTTGACATTTGATATTAGCGCCAGTATGTAGATATCCCGTGACTCTTCCAGGCCACTCATGAGCGTAATAATTACTCTATAAAATTACTAAAGTAAAATACCTAACGCATTCGCGGTCCGCGCGCAAAGCCTTTCTATAAATATAGAGTGGTCCGTAAAATAACTTGCCTATATTCAGCCGACTGAAAGCTATAGAATTTTTAACTATGAAAATTATTTCACGAACACCCAGTACAACGAAGCATGTCGAAAATTATTAACGAATTTCAGGATACAGAACCTCGCGCTGCTAACGCGAGTAAGTATAGTGCAAATAATGAACCCACATAAATAAATACATAACATAAACACCATATAGAACTGGCATGCACATCTACGATTAAATAGATTTATATTGAACAGAGGGTCGAATAAAGTCGCCCCCGCATTTAGTAGCCGGTATATACTACCCCCACAGTCATCGTCCATTTTATGGTCACATAAAATCATATATCTCGAATATATCATCGCTACGTTCTACGAGAGCTGTCTGTATTCCCTCTCTCCCTCCATCCCACCCCTCATTCCCACTCTCTGCTGCTGCTGGATATAGATATAGATTAGTACATGTTATACTGACGAGTGCTTTACTCTGCACAAACTAAGAGTGTTGAGTGGCACGTGTATGAGGAAGTACAACGCGCATGTGCGAAAGCACATAGTATACACGCATCATACCCCATGGACAAAGTCTATGCAATAAAATATAAGGTGTACAATCCTTATGGGGAAGTACCGAATGCGATAGAGTTTGTATAGAATGCCGAATAGAGAAGTCGAGACAAGGATAGGAGGCAGCGCTATAGATGGGAAATATATTCTATGGGACATCCACTGTAATCAATCCCAAGTAAAAAATTTCATTTTGAAAATTGAGGGCCCATTCAAATACTAGCTAGGTCTGCACGGACCCACGTTTGGCAAGGGAGGGGTGGAGGAGGAGAGAGAGTTAGACAGACCCTAAATGAAAATTTCTACAAGGGGTGCATGGCACATGAGGTATAACGGTTGGGGTCTTATGGGGTGTTGGCCTAGGTGAAGACAGGGTATATATCTGGCATGACATTCTATGGGGTGTTGGCCTAGGCAGTTGCTTGTATGGGGGTTCGCATACGCACGTGTGTACTTCCAAGTTCGTGCCATGGGGGTGCGGGAAGTCATGGGTGTGGTCCGATCAATACGCACACCCTATAGATCTATCACTGGGTATTCTGGCTGTACGCGCTCTGAGGTATACCTATGTATGTTACGTAGGTTTCCTGATAGGGTTGTAGGTAGACTAAATTAGTAGATAGAATATCGCATTAGGTGGCACCATTAGGTTAGAACAAGTACTTTCTAGTGTATAGAATCCATACGGCGCATAATATATTGTGTACAGTCAATTGAATAATAAGACACAATTATTATTATTATATTAATTATAAAAATGTGATCTTATAATTTCTACATTTTTTCACCTTTTTATAATTGCAATAAAAAACAATCGTGGCTTGAGAAGCGTTCACGCGCTTTGATAAAATCACTCATTAAATTTTTCAAATGTCATATGGTACATGCCGTTCTACTATTTATTTTCGATTTATTTGGAAGACATACAATTAAACGTCACGTCAACATTTTCCTAGTTTACTGCATAATTTTGATGACATTCACTTCGTTCATTTAGTATGAAAATTATGTCTTCTGGCAGTGAATACCCAGGAATCACGGTACTCCGGGCCCAGGCTCGACCAGCTCTGGCCACTCCTGGCCCAGCCTGGGGCCGGGGTTACGGTGTTTCCTGGATAAATGAGTATGACGTCATCAGCCGATAACATTTCACTGATCTTATGTCACATATTTACTGTCAAAAATGTATATGCAACATGCCCTCTGAATTCAACATAGTGTTATTAATTATTTATACACAATTTAAAGTGTCAATATAACATAGGTCGAACAAATGCCAGCATCAAATCGAATCAAGAAAATCATGCATTGTGTCTTATTCTCAGAAGCGAGTTTATCACAGGTGTGGAAGTTTGGCGAGTATGTAAAAAAAAATGGCGAAACGGGTTTGAGCAGTATCTACTGTGTAGGTCGTTCGGTTCGTTAGCTTCTTTGGCCTAAATGCTAGGGTGCGTGTGCGTTCTGCGCTCTAAAGAATTGCAGCGTGAAAGTTAACTTGGCAAATCGAGGGAGAATTCGTTGGAGCATTAAAATGAAAACAAAATTTAATCCACGGAATAAAATATATATGATTGAAAGTATATCGAACATAGAAAATATCTTTGGATAAGGGCGGAAGTAGAGAAAATTATATTCGCGGCTCGACTGCTCACCCCTCAACATCGTTTGTAATAGAACATTTTCTTAATAGCCATATAAAACACATCCACGTTATAACCCCCATGGGAATAATTGTCACGGCTCGCTAACACACCACCTTATTAATGTCCATATGCACAGTTAGTATGGCAGCCTTCGTGATTCCTGTATAATGTATAATATACGTATATATATGTATAGAATAAAATAATCGAGGAACTGTAGACGTTACCAGTAAACAGATAATAGTTCTTGCTCGAAATAACTAACAAGGAAGGAACTATTGAAGTAAAATATATTCATGTACAGTATGCATAATAATACCGATAGCAATATCAAGAGGTGTATTATTAGTAAAACTGTTTTTCTCGTGATATTTAGAGCTTTATAATAATCAAGGGTTCGTGGGAAAGGCACCATGTTACGGTAGATCGGCTGTCCAATGAAAGGCTGTATTATCTTTGTTTAACGAGTTATCGCTCTTGCGATTCTAGGAGTCATTTACAGAGTCTTTTTTCTCCCTCCCCCCACCCTCTCTCTCTCTCTCTCTCTCTCTCTAGCCCCTCTTTTATATTCCAAGCTTTATCGTCACTCGAACGTATTCTTTGACCGCTCGCCTAGCTCGTTAGCGAGGCAATAAGTGAAGGAGGAGTTGAGTAATTTCAGTACTAAAGATAAAGAAGAACACAGACAACTTTTCAATCATAATCCGTAATGAGTATTCGAAGAAGCGAAACGGTGGGCGCAAGTTTAACGGGTGTCTTTAAAGTTCGTGTAATGGAACAGGGAGTGAAGGATAATAGTCGGAGACCTTGGAGAAGAAGAGCAGGTCAACGTGTTATTCCAAGATTTTGTTAAATCCCATATTCAAGATGGAAGCAGCTGCGTTCCCTTAGGGTACTTCGAGGAAAGACAAAGGAGAGCAGGGATATCCGAGGCCTTTGAGGGCGTAGAGTTTTAAAAGGGATGGAGAGGAGGATTGGAAAGAGTGCGAGGGGAGGTTGAGAATTTGAAACTTTCATCGGTTTCATTCCAATAGAGAGAAATAGGAAGAGAGTGGTGGGGGCGGGGACGGTAGAGAGAGAAAGCGTAAACAGCCTTAAAGAAGAAAACAACCCTCTAGAAGACTTAATCCGCCCCTGGAGCTATGTGAGCGTGCTCGTAGCTCGCGCAGTCAAATTATTTAAGCCAGCAGGAACGTATTATAAATTTCTCTATAGGGGCCATTTTCTCATCAATGCCAATGGCTTTTATGAATCGTGAGTCATACGTGAAAAGGTCCGCGCGCCTTTGAGGGACGCGCTCCCACAACGCGGGTTGACAGAGTCGCCCGCACGATATATTACTGAATACTCGCTACCAGACATACAGAAGACAGATGGAAGTACAGGCAGTCTTCAAGAGTCTTCTTGTATTATTATTATGCCCCTTCTTGTAATTTCCGTAAGATTCGAGAACCACTTCATCCCTTCAATTTTCTCCCTTACTAGTCAGATACAAAATATTTCCGAATTCACAACAAATCGGATTGTCGAAATATAACGGACATTTTTTTTACGTTTTTTCCACCCGACTGGATATTAAGAATCATCCCCGCACGACTCTTATTTGATTTATACGTTATTTTAAAAATCAGGACAAGATAGCAAAGGACGCGACTCCTGTATTCCAAAAGCGTTTCGTAAACGTTGATTGGTTTTTAAGTGACAAGCTTGTAGTTCGTGCAAGATAGGGAGAGGGAATGAGGATGAGACGAGCGAAGGTGGAAGAGGGTAGACGAACGACTGAGATTTCATTAATTATCGTTTTGTCTTGTATAGTCGCACTATGACTCACGGCGACAGTTTATCCATATTTGCACGGTTTAATCAGGTATGAAAATGCAAAAGAAAGACAAAATAATTAATCAGCATCCCGTGTCACGTATCAACTATAGATAACATATGAGTTTGAATATAGGCTGAGCTATTAAACAATATTGATTTATTGATACTCGATCGTTCGATATTGTCTTGTGTTAGCGTGCGATGTAGTGTAATAACAAATTCCAAACGATACGAGCTACGATAAACGTCGAGCAACTCTGTAACATCATAAAGTCCTTTAACTTGAATAAAACTCAAGACTGTTCCAGTATGATACAGATGGAACCCGTTATACATTCTCAAATGAAAAAAAAACTAACAATTAATTTCCGTCGATGACAGATCCGGATTAATCAAATACGATCTAGCATTACATGTGTGCATCTATATGACAAAGAACAAAGAAATAAACGACATGCTATAGAGATAACAATTCCTTTTTTTGTTGGTTCCCAGAGCACAACGTACACTAATTCTGGAACGATGGATGCTTCTAGCTGCTCCAAAATGAGTCTTATGAATTTTTCACACGTCGGAACTGATGTACTGAATTTGAAAAAAATGCCATGATACATATAGTTATCTATATCTTTAAAGCTGATGCGCAGTTCATAGTTGCTTAACTACAGCAGGTAACAAGAAACAACCAACTCTAAATGTCAAAATTGTTTTGCTTGGGACATAGCCAATTGGTTAGTCAGTTGTAAACAAGTTTGAAGATATTTTCTCTAAATGGCAGGACAAGTGCAGGAAACAATCGATCGACATTGTAGAGGCGACACACGTTTGACAAGATCATAATGCGCAATACATTATATTGATAAAGATTAATTTAGTTTTAAGGAATTTCTTCCGGTTGATTGAAATCGCTAAAACGTGAAGGAATTTACGAATCTTCTAGAACATGAGTTTGCTCCAAAAGCATTAACTCTTGGCGGTCGTATGACTTTTTAGCATGGCTATCTTACCGGCAATATTCTGGCTTTCGACCGCAAATAGTGAAGTGTGATATTTGTATAAATTTAAAGAGAAAGGAAGGAAAAAAAGTATGCATATAAACAAATTGCAAATTTCATGCGACTCACCAAGCTTTCACTCTGATTAGAACCTCTCCTTCACCAAGGGTGGGTTCAGGTTTCTTAAGGACCTTGACGCTCTTAAGTCCCCCAAATGCATTAAGGACAATCGCCCGCATGTCCTTTGGGTCTGGCGTCGGCTTCTCCTCGCCATTCTCCTTAGGTTTCTCGCCTTCGCCATTCTCCTCAATTTTCTTTTCTTCCTCCTTAGACTCCTTTATCTCCTTAGGCTCATCTTTTTCTTCCTTAGGAGCCGGTGAAGTCTCCTGCGCAGATTTCTCACCCTCAGCGGTAGGACTCGTTTCGTTCTTATCCTCAGCCATTTCTAATTCCGTTATCCTTCAAGATTTAATTTAAAACCGATTAACAGGTAAGTGCCTTGACTTTTCCTTTGTTCTTCTTAGCTTCGCCAAATTACGCCGACGCTAACGCCAAACCAAATGGAGTGCTTTTGCTTGTGCTGTTGTTGGTGATCCTCCGAGACTTCTCCTGGATGGAGAGGGGATGGCGAATAAAAGGGATTAAACACGACTACAAACTAGTCTACGTCCACACCCGACGAGAGCTCACGTCGTTCTACCGTTCTGCCGGCAAGGACTCCCTTGCCGGCTCTTGGCAGGGCGACGCTGCGCAGCATTTCCGTTGCTAAGCAACCGCGCATCTCCCACTCCTCGTCCTTTAAAAGGGACCCATTCCTCACCAATGCGAATCATCGTCCAGTAACAGGTGCTCCGGTATTGCCTGGTGTGCACTGCGACTAAAAGATGCTCCTACGCCCGTCAAAAGTAGTCCCTTGGTATGTACGTCTAACCTAGAAATCAAAACGACGATAACAAATATCAGCAACACTTAAACACTGTATGTCGAGAATATAAAAAATACAGTATTTTTTTAATATATCCATACAATAACGGATAACATAACGTATATCATCTAAGACAATCAACATTTTTCGGGTTGTCAGATATGCTACTTATGACGATCATCCAGAATTGGGTAAACCGATTAACCTTCTCGATGAATAAAAAATATGTTTGTAATTGTGTGCAAACTGTCTTCGGAATTTATAATCTTGAATATCGTCAAAAGAAAATACTGAAGGTATGAATCCGATGTCGTGTAAGAATTATCCTAGAAAGTCGGTTGACTATACCCAGCACGATTTCAATTTTATTATTCAGTGAAGCTACTGATCTGCAGTTGTTCATTTCTATTTTTAATATATGAAAGGGTTATCATTATTTATCTCTTTGCATTTTTTTTATTACTTGGTGCCTATCGAGGTGGAATGCAAATAATCATCTATATCATCCATTAACACCATTCTTACAGCTTTCCTGTACTTCTAACGAAAATCTTTCCAGGAAATGGCATTCATAATCCTCGTGGAATGTAGATCTCACGTGGAGCACATCTTTCGTACTTTAGATAAAAATTCTAGGGACGACACTGAGCCAGACATTCGACTAAAATCCCTGCCCTGGATACACTGAAAAGATTCCTCTATCTAAAGTCTTTAATCCAATCGTTAAGATTTAGACGCAGCATTTAGGAATGCCATTCATACACAAAGCTTACTCTTAAATCTGAATATCAACCTCTTGATGAAGTTGGGTAAGATAATATTGATAAATCAAATTTTTTTAGCTAATAAACATATATCATCTAGATAATAATAAAAGAATCTATAACAAGTGTAAATATAACTGAATGAAATACATAATCCCCCTTCTGTATCTGATTTCGATCAGACAAACAATCGGTAGTTAGAAACCAGAGCATCTCAAGTAAATAAAAAATAAAAAAATTAATTGGAGAGTAAGAATGAAAACGTAAATTACCGATTGCGAGCTAAGCACGTAAAAAGTCTGGCTCTCTAGAAATCCTACGTATTTAATAAATGATTTATATAGGATTTATTTATATACACATGTAAATACAATATCAACACGTAGTGGTATATCAATCGATTCACATTGCGAAAATACGCGTGAAATGTAACCAAGTATGAAAGTAGATAGCAGTTTAAAGGATTTCATATAAACGAGATAAAATTTCCCGTGAGTCTCCTTTCGGTTTCACGGATGATCGAGGCCGCCAACCAGCAGCAGCAAACATAACGCATGACTGTGTATATATGATACTGGGTGTAACGTAGAGGGCGGAAGCGTGCGTGTCATGGGGAATGGTGGCATCTCCATCATTTTTCGACGCCGGTGACTAATACTTATAACGGCGCGTTGTCGCAAATTCGACGTTGGCGTCGGCGCTCATCGTCCTCGACGTCCCATTCGTTCCTTGTGAAGTAGTTCTAGCAGACGACGCCCGACGTACTTCGTTGTATTACTACGCGCCCGACCGGCACACGCACGTGCACGCAACGCAAAGACAAGACAGATTTACCCGCGCTTCGTGAAAACGAGTTCTTTCTTTTTTCTCTTTCTACACTTTTTTTACGAACCGCGATGCTTATGTATTCAATAATATATGCATTGCGATTTGTAAGCGGATTATGTACTTCGATTTCTTATTGTGACGCACCGAGTGTATATTGAATACAAGCTTTTATAGAATTCTTTCTGCATTATGTGATCCTACATTAGATGACTACGCACGCGTCATCTGCGACGGTTATAATAGAAAATTCGCGAAACAATTGGATCGAGTCATGAGATTCATGCAGGCTTGCAATGAGGATGTACTGATTGGAGAGAATGAATGCTATTGTCGGGAGGCGGTGACCGTTTCGTACAGGGGCTCTCCTCTATTCGTTATGAGGGAATCATTTCTTGCACGGACCTAATCATTGACGGAAACCGAATGCATTGAGTTTTCTATAATTTTACTGGATGTATATTGCAGTAGGAGATCCTTTTATAAATTTTGTGCAATATTTTTTATTTTCTTTTTCGGATCTTCTCATGAAATTTTTGTTTAATATTCGGATTTTAAAGTTACTCAAATTCATTTTCGCTGAAATAATGTAATATATCTTTTATACGAGGAAACAGTTATAAAAAACACATTATCATGTACAGCTGCGTTCAAGTCGATTAGGCGAAATTGATAATGGATTAAATGCCGCGAGAATTTTTAATATTTATTTTTTTTAAATAGAGCATCTTATAGTGTTGAGAGTTTTAATTGAAATAAGAGAATTTTGGTCAGGAACATCATGTTGCATTCTCTCATGTTACATTGAAATGAATTTATATTCTAATTTACACAAATATAACAATTTATTCATCTGAAAATATATAAGATTATATAAACGATAAATAAAAGAATGGTTTTATTTTTTTTTGGCCAATTTTAAATTAATTTTGTCTAAGCACACAGGTGTTAGGTGTCCATCGTCACTGTCATGATTTGCAACTATTTTTTTTACTTCCAAATCATAAAACTCTATTCGGTTCTTTATTAATGAAACGTTTCGGAATTCCAATATTGTCATGTTTGAATGATCAATTATTTGTTTTTCCATAAGACTGACTGGATCAGGATACATGGAATCTCCTGGTAGCACATGAACAGTTCCATCCGATAATTTTACACGTACCTGGATGCAAAATAATATTTTAATACCAAAAACATATTCATTTTTAAGACAAATGATAGAACTTACTGGTAGATACAATCGTACCCCCATTTTCGCACGACTTACAGCGAACTCTAATAAATTATCTAGGCATTCAAAATTAGCTATTCGTGAGATTTCATAATGTTGTGGTGGACCTAGTAGAGCTTTTGATGAGGAAATTAGATTCTTTGGTGTGTCCCACTATAAATATACCTAAATGAATTGCTATTCAATTCAATTAAATATTTTCAACTTACAGTTACATCTTCCATTTCAGTACTTTCTATTTTAGTATGAGGTAGCATAGGCATACATGCTAAAAAGAAGATGGTATTGTAACGTTTTCCTGTGTAAAATGTAGGTGTTAACCAGTTATTCCATTCGTGTAAGGCCCATAGGTCTGGATAGCACTGTAAACCTTCACATAATTTGTAGAATTCTGTTGCATCATTATGCACTTTATTTTGCCAAGATTCCACTTCTACCCCTAAAAAATAATGCAATGTTTATTCAGCATTATACGATGTTAATGACAACTTATAATTTTTTTTATTTCTTACCAGGAATTACTTCAGCCCACTCGGATATAGAATTATTTTTCTTTAATCTCTTGCACAGTAATATTCCACATTCCTCAAATGTCTCTCTTATTGCAGTAATACGCAGAGAAATTTCTCTAGGTAATTCATTGAGTTTAGCTTTAAATATCTGTGGCCGTTTCTGATTCTCTGGAAATAGTGGTGAGAAACTGTTACCATCGAAACCAAATGCTGTAAACAGTTTCTTCCATTTTAAATCAGCATCGGCTGCTTCTGTAAGTCCTCCAGGGAATACATAGGTTCCTGGCATGAAGCTTGAATTTTGATGACGTTTTAGACAGAGCAAATGATAATCATACTGAATCTGTAGGGCATTTGTAAGTGTTTTTTTTCATAATCATTTGGCATGCTCGAGGAAAGTGATGACTATAATCATAATAATCCAATCCGCTAATATTAACGAGGTTACTAGTTGCACACAACTATACGTTATTGGAAATATATTTTTTATTATTTTTTATACTTACAGTTGTAGGAGGTAACGAACGATTATGTTTTAATCCTTGACGAGCAGCTACAATTAAACTGGCTGAATCCTTCCATGCCTTCATTATGAATTTGTAAAATAGAGACAATGCCAAAGTGAGTTTAGTATGAACAAAATCTGTGATACTATGGCTATATAACCTGTCTTCAATATGAACTAGGCTAGTTTTCAATTGCAGTGAAATAAGTAATAGATAGTAAGTCATACATAATAACTGGAGGTAAATATTCTAAACAAATAACAGAAAGAAACTACAATTTACATAAGACAACTTATGATTATGTTTCATTTCGTAGCTCTCTAAATAAGATAACTCATTTAATTTAAAAGGTTATAAGCAAATCAGAGCGTATATAAGTGATAAATGAGTCAGTATCAAATCATAATCTTTATTAATCAACAAATAACATTTTAAATATTTATTATCAAATAAAATACTTATAATTTAATAAATATGGTAATCATTACTGAACCCTCAAGACATGAAATGATTGAATAATCAAAAACAATCAAAAAAATACTTGAAAAACGACTAATAAGAAAAAAAAATGTTCTTATTGAAATATGAAAATTTTTTATAGAAATTCTACAACATGCATCAACTATCAATATCGATATCAAGTTTTTTCCAATTTCTCTTCAGGCTTTCCAGTTGCTGCAACCATCAATTCATACAATTGATAAATTTGTTCGTCCCTCAATTCTTCAACATCTTTAATATTTAAATCTTGTCCTATTGGTTTAGCAGTATGTACACCCCGTAATCCAAGTTGATCCGCTAAGGTCATTGCATAATTCTAAAACAAAATTTCAATTACATGGTGTAATAAAAACACAGAAGAACAAATATTTCATAACCTATATACTGTAACATTTAATTGTTTTTTTCATAAATCATGAATTAAGAAATCCTTACGGCCCACTCAGTCATAAAGATTTGTGCTTCCGCAGGATTACAAGTCTTGTGTCTTCTAAATTCATCACGCACATAATTATTACCAAGGGGTTGAATCTCCATTGGCAATCCTCTATGAAGTTTCATTATAGTTTTATACAGCAGTCTGATGCGTTGTACATGGGTTAAACTTGTCATATTTTCTTAAGCCAAATCACTCCTTATTTAGTCACTTCTCAAGGATATAGATATCCCCCATTCTTTCTTCATATGCAACATTCAAAGATACATATACAAATAACAATAATGCCCACTACCATAGCCATCTTAGTCAATTTCGCGCATCTGAAACACAGCGCCGTCATATGTAACATTTCAAAAACTATAGCGCCCGCTTAAAGAAAATACAAAACTCAACAATTTTATCTAATTGTTGAATATGTTTATATTCTATTATTTTGCCGTACTGCTATGTCTTAGAATAAAAACCTGGTCTATATTTTAAAACTGTTCAAGAGAACTTCATCGTTATAATAAAAATAAATGCTTTCAAAAATGTACCCAGCAAACACAATATTACATGTCACATGTACGTTAGTTGTAATTTCCTATTCATTTTCATAACGTCAATATAATAGCGCTGTTATATTTACGTATATATATATATATATATATATATATATATATACATATATCATATGAGTGCAAAATTTCGCACACACGTTACGTAAAATATATTGTGCTTGTTCGAGATATTATTTCAAGAAGAAATTTGTGTTGCAGTGCCGATCTCATTGCGGCTAAGTGGCTTAAATTAAAACAATAAGTGTTTACGACATTTCAGTCTCAATTAGAAGCCTCTTCGGGTAAACAACATATTTTTTAATAATGTATAATATATTTGTGACAATCGAGCAATTATCGCTTTAACCATTAACACTTCTTCTGTAGTTGAGATCAACCGAAATTCAGCACTCACTTTGATCCGAAATATCTCAGAATGGTTATTAATTTCTCGGCCAACTTTGGTATATTATCTACTTCCTAAAAGTACCGAACAAGTCCAGTTACCAAGTCTTGTTAATATCTTTGTAGTACTCAAGCAAAGTAATCGTGGGTTTGGTGAATCCCAGTGTGCAGTGTTAAGTTCTATAACAAATATTTTGCTTATAAATTTATACTTATGACTTATTAAGGTAAGCGTTCGTATCCAAAATTGCAAATGATTTTTGCTTTTCTAATCGATTTTAAATATGAAATGGTAAAAAATTTTTGCTCGCGCAGCATGAGGGAAGCCTTCTTCCATAAACAAAAATTCGAAGGCCATTTTTGCCATCGCTTGATGTTCGATGAGCATCTTATGTAGTAATTATGCAAGAGTAGATTGAGTTTTTTTACATTGTTTCTCTATTTCGTAAACATTATCCTACGGACCTAAAAAAATATTTACATATTTTCCCCAACCCTTAGGTTACGGAGTTGGGGACTTTGGATCTCCAAAAATAGTGACCCCACTCCGTCGTTTACATTACAAAAATAAACTCTGTATTCTAAAGGTTAAATTAAAGCGTTAAATTGTGTAATTTTCGAATTTAAAAAAATATTTTTAAAGGCAAAATATTTTTTTCCTAAACGAAAATGGTTAGCCTTTAGTGTGGACGTGAAAAAGTTCATATTTTTAAAAACATGACAAGCTGAAAAAGGTCTGGGTCACTCTGACCCCATGTGCAGCGATTGCCTCACCATCGAGATGGGCAAGGGAAATGTTGAATAAAAAAAAATTATAAAATACTATCATCTTTATTACAATGTATTATTTTAAATATATCAAAGGCCATATTAAATGTGGAGATAGTATTAATTAGTTTTCACAAGTAAGATATGTACATACAGTCAAGGGCTTTCTCAGACTTCATATAATTTATTCATCATTGTTTTTTTGAAATTGATAATACTGATGCGAATTAAATTATGACGTTAAGATAATAACAAGAAAATTTCATAACTCAATTGTCAAGTATGCCTAAAATTTCAAATCATATTTTAAGCAAAAAATCATTATAGAAAATTGAAAATTTATAATGAGAATTTTACTTCTTATCTGTTTTTTTTTCTTTTATTAATAATACATACCTCAGGTTTTTTAAAAATTGCAATAGAGCAAAAGCAAATCTTCATATTAATTATTTACACACACCGTTATTAATTCCATTCACTCTGTCGAGCAACTCGACGGTTCAAGACGATGCGATAACCCATGCCTGGTACTTTCTATATCTCTTGTTTTTTTGTTCTTTTTCATTTTTGTGTTATCAAACTACGCGTCTTCATTTCATCTCTATAAAGCAACCTATATTACTATGCGAGTGTTTCCATTGATATTAGAATGGAAATTCTAATCTTGTGTTTAAGTATTTTTTTTTATTATCATATTAGCGAGGAGGGTTGACTTATTATTGTAGGATTCTTATCTGCACTTTGATTCATTTCGTAGGTAAACGATACAAGAAAGTTAGCTGTAAACAACCATGGCAACAATGTTTGTAGGATAAAGAAAAAGTGTGAGATAAATTGCGTAAAATATAAAAGAAACAATGGAAACGGTTGTACAATATTAATTAGGTATATGTACTATATCTTAAGAATAAAAATAGATGAGCAAAAGGAACAATTATTTAGCACGTCGAGTCTTTGAAGCTTCGAGATGATTCTAGATACGTCTTATTACTTTATGAAATTACTTTTAATTATATCGTATAAATAATATTAAGTACCTACAGTAAAGTATACTTAACCGAAATATTCAGAATTATCGATGTCAATTATTGTGAAAATATTTTATGTCAAATTTTGAAAAGAACAATATATTCATTATTCGGTGTGAGCTTGTTGTCAATTGCCAATGCAGTGATCGTCAACGTACAGTTGAAGTAGAAAAAGAAGTTGGCGTGCAAACGTGATGAAATGGCAGGCTCTCATTTTTGAAACTTTTTTTAATTATCTTCTGGAGTCCTGGCATCTTGAACGTTCTAAAATTGGAATATCAGTTTTTTAATTAGCTCATCGAATATCATTATACCGGGTGTATCGGGAGAATCTCCAAATTTGAATATGGCATCGAATTTACAATGCCACACTTCGGTACTAATAGTACCGTGTCTTGGACAACTGATAGTGTTATAACTTGACTGATTTGGTCACGTTATTACTGTGACACGATTCGAGGAGAATTTTTTTACTCCTTGGATATTTACTACATTTTTTTTTCTAGGGCATCCTACTACTACTACGAAAGTGCGATATGGCTGATTCAAAACAACACCCATATTCGGAGATTTTTTTGATACACCTGGTACAGGTAAAAAAGAAAATTTATCAATTCTCTTACCCTACTGCGACGTTCTCCATATTTGGACCAAAAAATGACGTTACAGACTGACCTTTGACCAGTCTGCTTATTAAAAACTGAACACGAAGAAAACGGTGGCGAATAGAGATGCAGAGAAACAGCTGGATTAACAGTGCTTGGATTTTCCACCCGATGAAGTCCAATGGAGTCTGAAAATAATGGATGTCGTAATTATATTGTTAAATTAATCAATTATAAATTTATATAAATATTAAAATTATTACCATTGATATAACAAACACGATTTAATCCAATAGTATTTTTATTTGTTTCTTGAAGTTCCTCAGGCTCTTCATTATCGCCAGAATCCCTACACGAACGTGGCCAATTATATTTGGTCTATACAATAATGGAACAAGCATGAAGATTCAACATATTCAACCTAAATAAATCATAGCTACTTAAAGCTTTCACAAACCTCAAGAAGTTCACCCTGAAGAACTTTCATAACGCAATGAGCATTAGCATGATCATGTATAGCAGATCCATGGCCTTCGCCCCAACACAAGATCATCAAATTAAACTTCCCATTACCCTCATCAACCAGATTTCTTGTGTATCTATAATCAAAGATACACTAATTATTATACAAGAATAAAAAGTATTATTAAATTCTACTTGACACCTGCAACCCAATAACACCCTCACTGTAATTATACTTCCTAACTAGAAACCTCATTGACCAGTTATAGCGACCAACATCTGTCACCATACTCATTACTAACAAGAAATCTTTTATGTTGTACTAAACTAGCAATAGTCGAGGGCATTACGAGTCTTTTGAAAATTCTGACACTGCAATTCTGAATGCGTAACACGTTTATCAGAGCAATAGAAATATTTTGAGCACGTAATCGAAAGTTTATACTACTCTAGGATTCTTCTTCTTCTTCTTCTAATTTCCTAGGTAAAACTGCGTTTATCAAAATATCAGCAATGTATAATGTATTATCATTGACATTTTCTACATATTTTTTTTTCACCAACTTTCTCCTATTTTCACTCTTTTACTGAGTTTTCTAATTTCTTCTAGGTATGCGAGACATCCTAAAAAATCAATGATCTAAATTGTATCTAAATACTAAGGAGTGGAAATGAACACGTGGAGAACGTGTGTAACCAGCCACTTACAAGGCAAGTGCCTTGAGCTGTAGTAATATGTAGATGACGTATATATGTGTACAGTACAAGGTAACAATTATGCGAAGAATTTATCTATATCAAGATTTGCGTTGCCTGTTCAATTTTACCACAATCCTTTCTGAGGACTGTACTCGTATAATTTTTACTATGGTACCAAAGTAACGTAAACCATAACAATATGCATTCTAATTGTGCATTCGAATACGACCTAAGTTTTCCACATAACTATGCGGCTTTGTTTCTCATTGCCCCCGTGTATAAATGTCGCATAGGTATAACGCTTTAAACGTTATCACAATTACACAACAAAAATTTATTTATTAAAGTTTAATTGTTGTTGTGAGTTTTAGCGATACGCAATATTCCCTAATTCAAAAGTTCATTGATGCAGTAAAACATTTTTCCAGCATTCTTAGTCGTTTAAGAAATTCCGAAAGATTGATCAATAAAATTCATTGAGAAGTTGTTTCATTTAGCGTGGAACTTTGAGTTTTACTATTTTTATACTACACTGAAACTTTTACACTAAATGGTATAAGCATATAATTTTTTATCTGATATTTGCATGAAATCAAATATAATCAGTATATAATTTTCATGAACTAAATGACTGGAGTATAAATTGGTTCAATTTCACTTACACCTAAGAAATAATCCACTCTCTTTCTTTTACTCTTTCTATTTGCTTCGTCCGTACCTGTGATATATATATATATATATATATATATATATATATAATATATAATTGCAACATATATAGATATAGTTTACACTGCGATTATACTTAACTACGTGAGTGTTTGTCAGTTAATAACTGTTGCACAATTTCTTGAAACGTATGACTGTGATGGTTGGTGTAAAAGTGTACGAGAAATGTTTGTAAATTAATATTTGTATGTAATTAAAATAAAATAGATTTTTTTTATAACATCACACATAAATTTGTTTTTAATACTACCATGTGATTTTATCTCGATAATAATTACGTACTCTGTTATAATAGCGTCTGACTAGTGAATCAGATGTTAAATATTTCAATGTAATGTCGAATCATAGAAATTGAAAGTTAAATGTAACGTTGATTTTTTATGAAAAATGGTTACGATTGATCTTATCTGGCACATGTGTTTTAATGGACGGCATCTATTAATTTGATCATTAATATAGATACATTTTTTGGTCCGATCATTGGATTTCAATTTCATTGTTAATAAAAAGTATTAACCGATAGCGTTACGAGTAATGTGAGTGTTTCTTCTTTTTTAATTTCCTTGTTAGTTGACTAAACGGTAATATTTGTGAAGTTCTTTTCATTGTTTATTATATATGTATGTTTTATTAACTGATTCTTTATATGCTTATCGATTTTCGATTAAGAACATGGTTGGTAAATTCTGTTGGCGCAAAGTTGATGCATCGTTCACAAAAAGAAGACACAATATTGGCAAAAAACATACTGAGAAAAATATGTTGCGATAACCCCTATTTAATCTCGACTCTTTCTCCATAGTTTCATAACGCGCGATGTGCCTGCCCATTTTTTCCTACTAGCTGTAGGATTATTCCAATTACTTTAATGCATAGAACTACGATTAAACTTTTTCTTTTTTAAATGAAAAAGCTACCTAAAGGAAAGCTACTAAAAATCTTATTCATTTAATCCAATTAAATTGTTCATTAAATATCTTATGGCAGAGAATGACGTAATTCGGTATAAAGCTCAACAATTGGTTGCAAAAATATTCTGCTAGAACCAACCAATCGTCAGTCTCCATTTGTGTTGCGTTGAATTGTGTTTCTCAATTGGAAAGCTCGCAATGTCTACGTGACGTTTAAATGAATTAGTATTGACATAATAAATTTAAAAAGTAAACAAATCACCTGTATCTGTCGAATTTGGCGTATTTTTTCCACTCCTGAGGATTGCTTTTGTACGAAGCCATGATTGCTTGAACATGATCAATGTCGACCACATCGGTGTTGAAGGCATTATATAATTGATCAATCAATTCCCGAAGAGTAGATACCTTCGCTCGAGGTAGGTCGTTGTACTTGTTATTCTGATGTATAGTGTTCTTGTTGTTGTTGTACAGAGCATCCGACGTACGCACATCCATTATTATAAATTTTCTTCGACTTACACTGGACTTTCTCTGATGATCTTTAAGTTCTTCAGATGCCACTGATGCAACGCGTAATCAGTTCACGACCGAGTGACTACTCAAACTGATGAATACTCTTGGATATCAATCTTGAGAAATGATTTTATTCTAAATTAAATTGTCGCTTAGCTGGTTCAGATATCGAGTGTTCTACAACGACTGCACTACGTCCTCCACGGTTGGTTCCTGTCTAGCAGCGGAAGCACAGCATCTTATATGCAGCGCAAGATACCCCCTACTCCAGGGCTGCAGTTGACTCGTTACCAGATTATGGCAGTTTCGATTTTGCCAAAGATCACTGCCCTAGTGACAACCACAATTTCAAGTGTGACCGGAATTGTTGTTTTGTAATTGTAGTTGTAGTAGTTATCAACTCTGGTGATTTCGAATGTACAAGGAAATATTAATATAGTCCGATAACTATACGATGAACATTTATTTTGTTTTGCCGTGCTTAGGAATTATTTAATGATAGTTTGATTAAAGTGTGTTGACTTTGATAAAACGATAAATATGGGAAGATAAAATAACTAAATTGTGATTATTAACTTTTTCTTGGTTGAATTAATGTTATTTTTTTTTGTTTTAGAAGGAACAAGGATCCCTTGAAGTTGTGCAGAGACATTGGAAGTTTTTTGAAATTTGTAAATTGGTATCTGCCATTTTGGATAATGGAATGTCTCCGTGGTGACATACAGAATTGTCACATTTACATGATCTTGATCTACTTGTTTCTCTTGACCTTGTGCATCTACAAAAAGGTCTGAAATATTATACTAATTTTCTTAGGTATTAAGAGTAGCTTACCTGCAGGGTGAGCATTTGCAATAGAAACACTTAGTATATGACCGACATTGTGCTGATCTACTTTGTCGACAATAACAGGATGTTGGTTTGTATCTGTCCTTAACTTTCGATGACGATGGTTTCCACGATAACGAATTGCAAGTATTTAAGGTGCACTTGCAACTGCTAGGTGATTGATTTCGTGATCTGGGTTGATCAAAATTTTCATATAATTATATCCCTTACTTTAAACAATTCTTAATACGTTTTGTTAGAGGAATTCACAGCACTCCTGTACTTGGCGTAGTGTTTTTATACGTAAGTATTTTTTGGGGGGATATCCGTTATTTCAAACAATTCTTAATCTTTGATTAGAAAGAAAAAAAAAACTTGCTTGCCTAATTCTATTCGCACAAGATTAAAACCAAAAACAATACGAAAACAACGCGACATTCAAGACACAAGTACTGTGCTATGGCAATTTTGTTTGTTTATAGTTGAGACTCTCAGAGATACTGACGAAAATTAAAGTCCTTGCGTAAATAAGTTACGGTATTTCCCACCAATAGCCATTCCAACGGTATCATTAACAGGATTCTTGGCATACAATACAACATTTAGATTATCAATAATCATCTAAATTGAGGGGTCGTTAGGTTGTTCCTTGCATACCTTTTAGTTTTATCCTCTGCCAATTCCCTGGTGACCGGTTGGGATTCGTTAAAGACACAACGACATGGTGCATTTTTACATTCCTTGCAGGTAACAGATTGACTTATCTTTTCTTGCAGTTCTGTCATCACTTTTGAAAATACTCCAAGTCTTTGATACGGTAATTCCTCGGATCCGTATGGTTTCTTGTTGTCAAAACAACAACACTCCTTAGGAAGATTCTTTAAGTCTTCTAAAGTCCTGGAGAAATATTTTTCGATATCTTTTGTAGGTTTCCAAGCAGTTACGTATATCATATTGTCATCATCTTGGACAGACACATTATTCTTCATATTGCAATTGCAAGTTGCAACGTCAGTGATCTTGTCACAATTGCAGTTGTAGTTGTTTTTTATTAGGTTATGGTGGAAACAATTGCAAACGGGATTTTGGCAGGTGCATCTTTCATGGGGATTGTTGCAATGGATACTGTTGCTCGGGTTCACACATATCATTGTTTTGATATTGTTGCGATTGTTGCAGTTGCAGTTGCCTTCGGGGCAACAACATATTATGCAAACTTGAAAATCTTTTTCTGGTTCCTTGCAATTAAAAATACGATCAATTTGTTGGGCATTTTTTGATTGTATAAATTCTGTGTAAGAGTTATATATGTCATCATCTTCTATGCTGACAGACTCGCTGTTTTCGATGTTCTCAATAGGGTTAACGCTGTAATCTTCGTTTTTTGAAACAAAGGATTCTTCAGGATTTTCTGATACCTGCAAATTAACTGATTCTTTGGTAGTATTTAAATTAGACGATACCTTGCGACTGTCCAAACTTTTAGAATCTCTCGCAATTATTATTTTTAGCGAATTCGTACAACTTTTTTGAGTTTCTATTTCTTCGTTATTAGTTACAGAGTTTTTTGTGTCTTTCATAATCTGAGAATCTTTTGCACTTATTTTATTCGATGATTGTAGACTCCTGAAGCTTTCAAGATTATTTGATTCTCCTGAATTATATTTTTTTATTCTTCTTGATCCTTCAATAAGATCGGTAATTGATTTTACTGTATCTTTAGAACTGTTTGTGGCTTTGATAATCTGAGAATCATTCGCACTTATTTTATTGGATGATTGTAGACTCCTGAAACTTTCAAGATTTTTGGATTCTTCTGAATTATATTTTTTTATTCTTCTTGATCCTTCAATATGATCGGTAATTGATTTTACTGTATCTTTAGAATTTGTTGTATCTTTGATAATCTGAGAATCTTTCGCACTTATTTTATTCGATGATTGTAGACTCCTGAAACTTTCAAGATTATTTGATTCTCCTGAATTATATTTTTTTATTCTTCTTGATCCCTCAATACGATCGGTAATTGATTTTACTGTATCTTTAGAATTTTTTGTGCCTTTGATAATCTGAGGATTTTTCGCACTTATTTTATTGGATGATTGTAGACTCCGGATACTTTCAAGATTTTTTGATTCTCCTGAATTATATATTTTTTTTCTGCTTGATCCCTCAATATGATCGGTAATTGATTTTACTGTATCTTTAGAACTTTTTGACTCATTTGCTTTTGTGACACTTGTCACATCTGCTCTTGTTACCTGCGCATCTTCTTGAGTCTCAAGAGTATCTTTATTTATTTTTATTTCGTTACTTTCTGTTGTATCTTTATTTCTATTAGATTGCTGTAACATTTTCTTCTTAGCTATTAAAACTATTAACTTTGTCTTGGATGCATTCCTCTTATTTATGTGAAAAACGTCTTTAGGACTTTCTACCTTATTTCCATAATCTTTTATCTTATCTTGGCCAATAATAACGTCTTTAGGTGATTGCTCTATCAGAATTGTTTCCTGTGTTGTTTCTATTTCTTCATTTTTGCTGTTATCTGTTGAAGATGATATAACCGGCAGATGGTATTCCTTCACATCTTCATTTGTCAATTGATCTTCAACATCTCCATCTTTTACAAAATTTCTAGGAAGTGCTCGACAAGATGAACCACAACCTCTTCTTTTCTTATCATTCATATTATTAGGGACATTCGACAGTCCAATAAATTGCTTGACTCGTTTCACGACTCGTTGAAAAAAGGACTCTTTTTGATTTTCCTTTGATTCCCAATTTTCCTCTGTTTTATCATTTAAGTCTTTTTTTTCTTCCTTTTCAGTTTCTATTGTCATCTCAATTTTTGAAAATGGCGCTGAAGCGACTGATGATGTTAATTTATCTTCTTCCATAATTACTGTCTGTTCAACGCTTCTTGACGCTGATTTTACTTTCTGTGTTGTTACAGTATCTAAACTTTTATCTGATATAAAAGGTGAATTTACAATAGATGAAGCCATAACAGGGGATGCAGTTTTGGCATTAGAAATATATGTTTGATGCGATTGATCTTTATCTTCAGATAAATGTGCTTCTGATCCAATTTTCTCAGGAGGTTTATCGTGATATTTTTTCTCGTAATTTATAGACGATAACAGCAACGAAGACTTCTCGAGTTCAGGCTTTGCAGATAGTATGGTTACATCATCTTTCGCATTTGATTTGTCAACACTTGCTTTCTCGTTGTTGCCATAAGAAGATGCCACATAAACTTCTTTTCTTTGTGAGTCAATTTTTTCAGGTAAATCTTCTTTATTCAAATTGGTATTATTTACTTCTATTTCCTCTTTTAAGGTACTATTCGAAATAGAACATTGTTCAGCACAATTTCGTCTTTGAGAAGTACCAATATTCTTAAAAAGCTGTTCCCTTTGTTTTTTACCTTTTATACATTTTTTCAACATATTATTTAGTTTCGTTCTAGGATACTGTTCTAATTTTTTATTTCTCCTTGGCGTACAATATATGCAAACCTCTTCTATTTCTGATTCCTGCCATTTTCTGTTAAATCGGTCTTTTTGTTTATTATTATTTGCGTTATACACATCAGACTGTTTAACGGATGTTACAGATCCTTTTCGAAAGAGATAAGGACTAATCATTTTTGTACATGAACAATTATCACCAACAGTACCATTTTCTATTATTGAATTATTTTTTGTACACCACTTAACATTCATTGGATAATTATTTTTAATATAATTTTTTTGTTGTATTGATCTTCCCTTTATGTAAGGACAATTCAGTGCAGTGCAAGAATGATCTCCGCCATTATTGTCAAAGCGATCGAAATTTGTATTACTTTTTTCAAACTTTTTTACATCATTCTCATGATCTGTATTAGTAATCGATGTCTCATCATAATTCGATACCGGATCTAAGGCTGGTGGTACGTACGAACCAGTTACTACGTCATTTACATCATTTTCCTCCTGAGGAACTTCTTCGATACGAGATTCTAAAGCGGTTTCAGATTTACGACATAAGCACTGCAGTGACGATTTTTGTAATCGTCTTCGACGTTCTAATAAATTGGCGATCAATTTATTTGATGAAATTGTTGAAACACTAGCTTTTGTATCTGTTTCTGTGTTCGTAACGGATCCTGATTCATGGGATTCTTGTTTTTCTTTCTCATTACCGGCTTCCGAGCATATATAAATATTAACATTTCCTGTCATTTTACGATTATCGGTAGTACCAGAATGCTTCAATGGTTTTTTTATCGATTTCATAGATTTTCTAATCTTATTTGATTTTGTCTCCAATTTCTCAGCCAAGTATGGACAAGTGATTTTGTTACATTTATCGACAGTATAATTTCGAGTGATTTCATTATTATTAATAAAATTTACGTCACTTGAAATCCTTTGATTTTCGTATACGTTATTTGTATTAACTGACAACGGATCGGTTTTTTTATGAAAATCATTAAAAATATTCGTAGATCTACCTTCCTCGACAAGATTTTTTATTTGGCCTTCTGGTTTTTCCCTTATCTTTTCAGGTTTTTTGCTACTATTGCTTGACAATAATGGCTGCTCGTTTGACAATAGTGAATCATGCTTCATCTTCAAAATATTCGGCGTCTCCTTCACTATACTTTGAATAGCTTCCTTTATTGAGTTATTAATTATTTCCGTTAATTTCTCTGTATTCAAATTATGTTCACCAATGTTCTTCCTGCAGGTCTCACGATTGCAGGATGTAAAAACGTAATGCCTCCCGTTCCTAATCTTCCCACTCTTTATTGCTGGACCCAATCCTGTATGCTTATCCGACCAACGACCATGTTCCTTTTCTTTATTAATAACGTATGCTTCCTTATTTAAATAACTTGGTTTTGCTCTGCTAATACGCTTTTGCTGTACTATATTTCCTTGTTTTATTAATCCATTGTTTTTTAATTGTTCAACTTCTAAATCACGACTATTAACCAACATCTGATCAGGAAAGTTTGCACTGTTAGGTGTTGATTCGTTCTTACTCTTTCCATTATATTGCGATATATTTTTCTGTAAATTTGAATTACATTTTTGCTCAAAAAGTCTCTGATGACCTGAACTTGATCTAGACATCACATGTGCGATTCAAATTGGACGTGACACTTGTATAAGACGATGATCACATTTATGCAAAGTTTGTGCACAAATTACAAACAAAAATCCTATTTCGAAATATATTAATGTCCTTGCGGATCCTGCGCCTTGCGAGCCTCTTTGAAATTTTCAGAATTCCTTCTACAACACATTCCTTCTCGATTTACTCTTCTATCTCTGATCGTTATTATTGAATCATGGCGGTTTGATCGACGATATTGTTGTTTCTGCTGTGTTCTGTTTGACTGTATAGAAAAAATTAATGCTTAAAAAATTGTTACAATAAATTTCGTAATCACGTCACATTTTAGAGCGATTCTTGTACATATAATTTCTATTACTAGCTAGGTTAAACGTCTTGTCCATTTCGAAAGAAGGTATGACAAATGAACAATGAAAAAATGTTGATTTTTGAAATTGTTATTTCTATACATATTCATATCTCATTACAGCTATGCTTATACGTACCGTAGGACCTGTTGGTCGTCCAAATATAGATGTCAGAATAATATTGGCTGCCCTGGCTAAACTTCTCAGTACAAGTGGTGGTGAAAATTCTAAATGACTCGTAGGATCATCACCATTTCCGTCGTCGAATCCCTAATTATTTATCACAAAGTATTAATCCGTCGGTAACATAGAAGGAATTTAAATAAAATTATAAATTACGGAAAATGGTCGTCTCAAGTCCCGATGACAATGATGATGACGATCACGTAAATTTTCTTGTTCGCAATGACGATTGTCCCCGTATCTCTGTCTATATTGCGGATGCTGTAACCAATACGGACCCTGTTCGTGATATGGAGGTGACACGAAATTTGGCTCGTATCTGAAATATTGATAATTTTTTCAATTTGTTTAAATGTATACATTGGTTTCAAAAACCTTGGAGAAATCCCTTGACTGACTGTTCCACAAACGGGAATTGTTCGATTACAATAATGACCTCTGATTGTGCTGCAATGTAGTGTGACTTTAACATATGGAGCAACTTTTACTATGTTCGACAATATAGTAGAGTATTATATAGACCTGGGACTGGAATCTTTCTGGCCGTACATGACTAAACCGCAGCAGGTAAGATTTCCATTTTCAGAATAAATTCCATTAGAATTATTGTTTTTGTTATCCATGTGAATATGAGGCGCTGAAGGATTTACATTTACATATTGATTTGGGGTCCCTTCAGGCGATAAATTATCATTGTATCTTTTTAAACTATTTCTTGAGCAATAATTTAGATGATTTGATGCACTATTATGGCGACAGCTTTTGAATGGTTTGAATTTGTTAGATACACTTTTGACGTTGTTAGTCGTTTTTAATATAGTGTAATCACTTTGCACATATTCTTTAGGGCAATTACATTTCTGTCTATAAAATTTATTAGGATCGATTAACAAAGAAGGATTAGATTCTTCTTTTTCTTTATCTTGAGTGCTAAGCTTGCAGCTTTCACAAATAAATGAAATCATTGAAGCTGTATGGTGATTATTTTCTTTCGTGACTGTAGGATAAGTCTCTATCTGGCTTTGCATTCGTTTAGAATTTTGGTACATTTTATGCCTGTGTGTTCTATGCAAAGCTTCATTATTTTTCATCGATCTTGTTGTATCCTTATTTAATATATCCCGAATCTCAATATCATTCTTGAAAAGAATATTTTCACTTTTCTTATTTTCTAACAATTTTTCAGGACATCTTTCATTAACTTCTAACTTTGTCCCACGCTGATCCAATATATCGTCAAGAAGTTCACGTTCTGTATTAGTAATAAATCCACTTCTAAGACAACAAGCAATATTTGTAATAAAATTATATTATTATAGTAATAAATTCATAACTACCTCGTTATCCTGTTCTCCACCTTGTCCTCAATATCTTGAAAGCTGGTAAACTTCTCAGTTTCAAAATTGCTACCAATTGAAGAATTACTTTTTACATTATTCGGTTTTTTCTGATACTCACACTTCCGTTCCGACATACGTAAATGATTTTCGGCATCTCTTTGCTCCGCGTAGACATTTGTCATTGACGATATCATTTGTCTAGGACTTAGAATTTCTTGAGCACTGTAAGCCAAGCTTCTCACGTCGTCGTCCATGGACGACACAATAACTTCTGTACCGTTTGACAATTTTCTCAGTGTCACTTGATTTGATTGAGCATTCAGCCAATTTGAATTATCCGATTGAATCTTAAATGTGAAGAGATCAGTTGACTGAATGTTCTTGAACTTTACCAATTCACTGACTGGGCACGTCGACGTTTGCGGTAATCGTGAAACTTTCGCAACCGGTTTCGCTTTATTTTTCCTTATTCCAGTGCTCAACTTTTTCAACAGTGACATTCGTTTTTTATTAAAAAATGAACAAGTTGTGGTTAAAACATCCCCTCCTATTATTTCACCATTAACAACCGTATCTCCTATTCCACAACTTGGACCACTAACCTCTTCCTTCAGGAATTCCCTAATGGTATCATTACCATCCAATGATTGCTCAGATTTTTCATTAATCGTTTTATTAGCATTCTCTTCGTCGATCTCTTCACTCCTCAAAGGCTGTACTTCAATGTTCATGCTGTTATCATTGCCAGAATTTACAAGTTGAGTAGGAACAGTTATAAGTTGATTTGAAGTATCAACTGTTGAAACAGATATTTCATTTCTCTTTGTATTTAAATCAATACCAGTTGCACAATTGTTGAAACTTCTGGTTTGTTCAGTAGACAACATTCGTTGATAACTCTTTGTTAATTCCAACATGTCTGCAGCGTGACAAGACTTTTTGTAATGGTAACCATAATTTGGTAATAGATAATCGTTTGCGGATTGATTCCATTGATAATTCAAATAATTAAGCTGTTCGGGACAAATTGGTTGTTCATAATTTTTATATATTTCAACAGTTGGAGGCTTCGGTTGTGACATGGTGTATCTGTATAAAGAATTTTTACCTACTATTTCATGTATAATAATTTTAAAATAATCATAAATTTATATATTCAAAGATAAACGTACTGTTCCATTCTTTGACGTAGTTCTTCTTCAGGGAAAAATGGTACACCAGAATAATATCTTTTATCTCTGGCAAAATTTCGAGTTCTTCGAAAGAAGCCATTAGTTTTAGGTTGACGTCGTGTCCTCAAAGACGATGCTTTATTCACTTGAGGAAAAGATTTGGCTAAGTTTCGAGTAAAATTTGGCACTTGCTGAATCGGTACTGAATCAGTATAAAAAACATTATAAACAGGAGATTGTGCAGCTGACATAAGTTGTTTCTTGATTTTACGTCGTTCCATTAAATTAGGCATTGTTATAATGATTTTTATAAGACAGACTTATGATTGACTAGTCTCGTTGTTATCTGTTGTATCTTCGAAGGATATCAAATCAGTTGTTATATCTTCTTGTTCCTCTCGACAGGAAATTGATATCTCAGTCAGGGATTCATCAACAGTCTCTTCACTTTGATTGGCTTCACTTTTTTGATAGGGACTTAAATTCATCTCTTCAGGACACTTACATGGCTTACTTTTATTTGACTTTAAATAATAAGAAAACTATTAATTTATTAATGCGATGATAAAACTCGTACGCAAATAATACATTAAACTGTCGTGTTTAATCGAGGGCAATAAAAGGTCTTTCGACGAGCCAAATATATTACGTAAAGTGGCACATTGCTGAGAGACACTAAAATTTTTCGATTTTGACAGGTAAACAGTGACATAACGTCAACAATATATAAGAACTAATTTCAAGTCTTTCTTTCATTTGAATTGTATGTATATATTGCTAATGTGTAATATTTTAGTTAATACCTTAAACACGTTTAATATCTTTCTGCTCATTCTGGATATGGTATTGGGCATTGATTGATTTTTATCTTGAGTTGGAAATAATTGCTTAATTTCTCTTAAGTCATCAATATGTCGATCAGTTGTAATTAATGGTTTCATTTCTTCTGGATCTTCATGCAAGATATCAGAAATTCTTTTTCTCTTATATTCGTGTATCACGTCTTTAAATGCCTGAGTCTCTTGATAAGGAAGCCTGCCAGAACTTTCCTATGTAGGATGAATTAAGAAAAATAAAATAATTAAGTTAATTAATTATAATTAAGATAATTAATTATTTCTTACCAATTCAAGAGGTTTACTCATTGTTGTATTGACACCAGTTCCTTGATCCTTCATTTCGGATGATATCAATAAATGATCTGATGTTTGAGTACCATCAGCTTTTCTCTCTTTGGCTTCCCTTTCTTGAATCAATTTTATTTTATCATGCTCCTTCAGTTCTTCAATCAATTCCGGTTTTTGAAACAATGGCAGAAATTTCTCCAAAATGGGAATCGCATATTTTTTACGACATTTATCAATCACTGATTTTTTGGGTTCTTTTATCCTTTTTCTTTTCTTTTCTGCAATCATCTTTATTTCTCTGTCTCGTTGTCTTCGATTGCTGCTGTATAAAATTCCATAATAAGGATCAGTGTCTTCTTTATAGTCTCTTGGACTTGGATAACGTCGCGAATGTCTATAAAATAATCCATTATTATTAAAGAAAAACAATAGTGTAACAATAATTAGAAATTTACCTGATACGTCCAGATTCAGGTACAATTGTATTTCGTCGCATTGGAATATACATAGGAACACGAAATTCCTCTCTTGGATGATAACGAGGAGAACCATGTTCTCCAGGATGATCATTCCGATTATAATAATCATATCGATTGGGATAATCATTCATATTTCCCGAGATGTTTTCATATGCGTTATCCCTGCTTGGATTATACCTGTGACGCAAGTAATCATAATTTCTCGCTGCTTCGTAATCAACACCTTGTCGCAAATCATAACATGGCGGATTATCACCAGAACCGTGATAAGTCATAGGCTTAAATTCAGGTACAAAGTCTTTATGTCTTTGTGCAGGATAATAATTTTCTTCATTTTTATATCTTATATGTTTCACATCCTTGTCTCTTAAAGCTCTTTCTGTATAACGATTTCTTTTGTACTTTTTTGTCCAATTATTTGCACACTGCTCTTCATTTTGTTTTCTTCTTTTTATTTTCGGTGAAGTTTCATCATCGGTTAATGTTGATCTGTGAGAATGTTTGTACTGCACTTTATAAAAACAGCTTTCTGGTTCGCTGTAATATTCATCGTACGAATTTGTATGGTGTGCTTTTTTCTTGACATGCTTTTTATGTTTTTGGGTTTTATTGTACTTTCGGATATTACGGTGTCCACGTGAAGTAATTGGTATTTCAGTTGAATAGTTTTCACTGTCATCTGTGTCAATGCTTTGATTATATTTCTGGAAGTTTGTTTGAGTTGCTTCTGTCTTATCTGGTGCGTCAGTAGCTTTATCCACTTTTAATGCCAATTTATTATTATCTATTTGTAATGTTTGTACGTTGTCTTTATTTTCATGAACTGTTTTTTGTGTTTCATCTTCAGGAGTGTTTGAAAATCTTTTACTTTCTAATGACTTTTGAACTTCTTGCTTTTTTCTCATATTTTCTTCTTTATCTCTTTCATTCGATGTTGATATTCTATCTGCTTCACTTTGCTCCTTAACACTTGGTCTTTTTAACTCATCCGAAAAATCGTAAAGTGCCGATCTTATAATCTTACTTTGTTCATTTTCTTTTATTCTTAAATCAGATTCACATACCATCGTCATATTTTCTGGCTTCAACTTATTACACGATAAGTTGCTATTTGACAAGCTCCATTGTTGTTTCTTCTGTGAACTCCAATTTGCCGATTCCATTTCGTCCTGACTGGTAATCTTAGGTTTTTTGGAAGTACTTTTAATATGCCAGCCAGAATCTTCAGTATATTCTTCAGCAGTGCTTTGTGAAGATGCACGTGGTTTTTTAAAACATTTCTTACTACAAATTTTTCTTTTCCTGCCTAAAGAGATTGTTGGTGTGAAAAAAAGTAAATCATTCATTTTCGTTTAAGGCGAATTTTCTGTATTGATGCTTTACTTACCACGAGAATTTACTTTAGAATGGGAAGCTGGACTAGTGGAGCCAGTAATATCAATGTACTCATCGGTTTCCACAGGAGATGCTACATCTTCACTTTGTGTCTTTTCGTCCCTTGAAGTCTCATCAGTAGCTTCTTCTATAATACTCATGTTCACCGAATACGCCATCTTGCCCGTATTCTTTTCCTCGGTGATCGGCATGGAACTCGATTGCATATCCTGAATAATTCCACAACGTAATTAAAAATATATAATCCAAAGTCACAAATTTATATAGAAAGAAATTTCTTACAGGTTGTTCAAGATTGTCAATAATATTCCAGGTACTCTTAAGAGCTCGAATATCCGAAGTAGACGTTTTAGCATCAGTCAATTTATTAAAATTTTCAGTTTGTATGCCTTTATTTGGGGAGGATGGAAGTTCTTTTTCATTAATTTCAGCATAAAATGTCTCTTTGGAGACTGGCTTCAAGTAGCTAGTACACAATAATTCTTTACACTAGGCACAAATTGAAGTATTAATCGAAGTAATACCTTGGCATTTTTTTAATAATAAAATTTTTCTCATGAGGATATTTGCAACTCTCTTCCGTATAACGTTTAGGACTCCATTTTGATGATAACCCTTGTTGCTGGTGGGACTTGTCACTTTTCAAGTAAAGATAATCCTTATCAGAATTTTCTAGATGGCTAATTTCTCTCGCTTTCTTTCTTCTTAATCGCGCTATATACTCAGAAGTTCCGATTTTATTCTTTTTTAATAAACCTCTTTTCTCGTTGTAGTCGTCAACACAAGATGATAGCGAAGAACTTGAAGTTAATGTTGATGAATGTGACGCAACTACTGACAGATCTTTTTTCAACCTTCTGACACGCTTATAACTTTGTACCGGGACGTTTGGATGTTTTGTTTGCAGCATGTGGACAATTTTGTTCATTAATGTTGACTTTTTTTCAGGCGACTCACATTTTATATTCGTATCTTCACTCTGGATAAACATTAAATGCAATTGATAGAAATGACAAAAAAGCTAAATAAAAATTCTACATCAAAGAAAGGATCATCAAGCTAAAAGGCATACTGCACGTTTTCCAATCCAAGAAATTTGGGAAAGTGCCGCAATGACTTTTTTAATACGATTTCTTTTTTTATTCACTTCACTCTTCGTCAACAATTCATGCTCATCCGTATCATCTACTACTTCTATTTGTATCACTTCTTCTTCTTCGATTTCTTCTGTGGACAATGACTCTGTATCTGCTATTGATGTTGATGATGTAGAGCGATCATCAGGAGTTGATGAAGTTGAAATTTTGCATTTTCTTGATCTCAGTTTTCTAGTCGCTCTCACTAGTAGCCCACAGTTTTCATCGTCGGTAGTGAAATTTTCATCAACAATCAACGGTTCATTGAAAACCTTTATCAGATAATAATAATATTAGTGTTATTATTGTTGTTGTTACTGTTTAAATGACAAATATTCTATGTCAATAATTTTTAAGAATATTTGTACTTGGGTCGTCACGTCATCTCTTATCTTCTGCGTCTCCACGTCTCGGAAAGGAATTCGTTCATGACTGAAATCAACCTCATCGGGCGATTCGTCCTGATAACCTAATTCGAAATGTTCACCGCTTATATATTGAAAGTGTGTTACAATAGTCAAATTTAACATTGCTGTATACATACTGTAACTATAATTAGAAGAACTGCTCGAATCTGGACCTTTTGTATCTTTTATCAACTTTGGTTCTTCACTTTTATCTATTTTTATCTCGTATGCTTGCTTATCTATATGTTCATCCTCTCTTATACTTCCGTCTTTAGTTTCTCTATCTGTTGATATTTCAAGATTTTCTCGCTCAATATATTCGCTCTTAGCTTTTGAAATTATATCCCCTTCATCCTTTATTTTTTCCTTGTCTTCCTCTTCATTCTGTTTGTATTTCACTTCCATTTCTTCCTCTTCTTCTGTTTTTAATCCCTGCTCCTCTTCAGTCACTTCCGTTTCATTCTCATCCTCATCTTCATACTTCTTTTCTGCACGATATTTGTTTTCCGTTTTATTCTCATCCTCGTCTTCATACTTCTTTTCTGCACGATACTTGTCCATTTTTTCTCGCAGTTGTCTGCTCCGTTCAAGTAACGCTTCGTCCGCAGAAGAATCTCTGTTATCAAAATATTTTTAAAAAATCAAAATTTAATATACTAACAGTTTTAAATACTATACTTTTCTTCACTCATGTCCGATAGATCTCCGTAATCCAAGGGTGACATACAGATAGTGCATAAGTTTTGCAAATCGGAGAAACACTGTATACAAAACAGACCTACGCAACCAGGCGTGGGACACTTTATATGAGGAATTTGATTGTCTCTCTGTACCGATCCGCACAAAAGACATAAATTTTCTTCCTTACGACATAATTTGTTAATAATTGGACACTTGGCAGCTAGTCGATCTCTCAATGTAATCTTTTCAATTCCAGCCTTGTCCGCCATACCGTATTTCCGACGTAGCTGTCTTCTGGCAAACTTCAAAAAACTGCCCCTCGACCTGCGGAAGTTAAATAAAATCACTTCAGGACTCTTGTAACGAGAGAGAGAGCGAGAGAGAGAGAGAGAGAGAGAGACTTTATTGTTCCGGATGAGATCAGCTTGAATGGCGCACCTAATAATATGATTATACAACCATGCAGCTCGTTGCCTCGCCCTTTCCGGATGATAATAGCACATAACAACGTGTCTAAGTCTGAGACCATATGGTTCAAAAATCGCCATTATCCAACAGAACAATATCAATGATATTATCTGAGTATATCTATCCAAATCTGGTGGTACCGGATCTGGAAGACATGGCATTGTATCCATCTGCATCTCTTCCCCCATCGGCGTAAATGCACGTACGATGCTTCTGTATAGTTCAGCCAGATATCCATTTCCGGCAACGTAAACGCCAACCGAATTTGGTGCTTGAACTTTTGATTGGAATCTCCCATGATATCGAATTGTACTCAATACCCAATATAGGCTGTAATCAGCCATCATGTGAATACAAAGCTTGAACGTAGTTAAACACAAAAAGACTGCCGATTTTGTTAACTTAGTTTTTTCATTTTTAATTAGCACGATCGACGTTAGCGGAATATATTTGTTTTTTTCTCTTGGATTTAAGGGCAGCACAGTCTCTTTATCCATACGTGCTCTCTTTAGATCAATCTCTCGCAGATCGTTACTTAGATAACGATTGTCAAAACGTTCGTTAGTTAACCACTTGTATCTATAATGAATTACTCTGAAATATTAAATTTAATTATAATTATGTAATTGAATGATCTTATACATTTTATATAGAATTACTTGAGTAACAGGAATAAAATGAAGAAACTCGTGGCCAAACTCATCCAGTCAAAAACTGTGAGAAATTTATCAGTTCGTGATCTTATTTCCGTTACTATTCCTGTCGTAACATCGTTGAGACTTTTGCTTTGATTACTTTCGAAATGAAAGGAATGAGAAAACTTCACTTTAACGTAAAACATTGCTTTCATGTGTTTCATAAATTTCTTCATTTCTGTATGGAAGACATACATTATTCAATGAACAAAGTATTCAATCGTCCATAGCAGGGTTTTCCAAATTGTGCTTCGCGGTAAGAGTAACAAGTGCTTCGCGAAAAAATATGAACAACTAAGCTTTTTTTCTACATTTTGACTATAATAATTTTACGTATGAATAGTTCAATTTTTTTATTTCTCTAAGATTTATTGATTGCGTGTCATTAACTACTCTTCAGATTACAAAAGGTGCTCCCGCCAAAATTCAAAGGCCCTCAAAGTGCTCTATCAGAGAAAAAGTTTGGAAAACCCTGGTCTATAGAAATGGAATGCGTACTTTTTCTTACGGTGCCGACAATAGTATCGGCTATGAAGGAAACCAACATGCAAATGAAATCTAGGGGCTTCACAACGTAACATATTACACTCACGATATATGTCAGGTTGCATATACCACCGAATAAAGGGCCCAAATTGGCTTGGCAATCTGCGACAGCACCGTCGAAAACCTTCTGGCACCTTTCGAAAGGTGTGCCCAATTTCTTGTTGCAAATATTAACGATACTTCCGAGCCATTGGAAGACAGCCTTAATGATTCGAACTGTGAAAAAGTAGATTAATTTAACATTGAAATTATTGAACAATAAATCAAGATACTAACGGATACTGAGAACAATTCTTTTGATTGCAAAAAGAGACTCTTTTATCTTCTTCACGACAACCTTTATTGTTTTGATAACCTTAGAAATGGCATCGCGTAATGCATAGAAAGGCTGTTTGATTAGGTCAACTATTGCCTTTACTGCATCTTTGAGGTGTTCCTGAATAATATGTAAATACAAATTTTGCATTAGTAATTAATTATTAAGATATTTCGATTAATGTGTATTTTACGTACTTGACCACATGCTAGTGACTCGGACAGCACACCAGTATTATGTAAGGTATTCTTCGCGGGTCCCGTCAAGGCTAAAATGAAGGCATAAGCCATCAAGGCTTGCCGTCCCCGTTTTGAGAAAAATTGTGGCAACAACAAGAATACCACGCACCTGTTTAAACGCAGGTGTTGCAAATTTTTTTACTTATCGTATTCAGGATATTTTATTTGTTTTTAATGCACAGTGTCTGTACCTAACTCGGTGTGAAAATGCGAGTCCGATGGTCAGTATTATTCCAAAAAAGGAGCACAGCATAGTGGCCGAGGATAAGGTGAAGTTTAATTGGAAAACGAAGAACATGAAGAAGATGTACGTCAAGAAGATACCACCTAGAAATCCTAGGATACTCTTTAGAATGAAATTTTCAAAAGTTCCATCCGTTCGTACGAGTACGGACTTCCTGTGGAACCATGAGGTTTCCGGAAAAGACATCGTCTTGTCTAGCCATTTCTTTATCTTCCTTTTTAACCTATATTGATAAAGTTCTGTTTAAGTGAATTTATTTACTAGTGCCTTTTAAGAATATCATACAATATCTTTCTATGACGTAATTTTTGACCCAAGGTGTATCGTGGTTTAGCTCCTCTTGACACTTCTATTGAATTTAATTTTTCATTCATATACCTCACTTTGGCATTATTTAACCTTCTAGCTTTGAGAATAAGTTGAAAGAAAGCCATGTTTTCTTTAAATATTTGTACTTACTATAAAGCGTAATGCTAGATAGACTGATATTAATAATCTAATTTTTTATTATATCTAACTAATCAATCCCAAGATTATTGACAATCTGAGTGTACAATGAATATAGTAATAAATAATCGCAGTCATTTATCCTATAATAGAATTTATAAGTTTACGCTCCAATTCGGAGTGCTCATTTACACGAGTATTGGAATTTAGAGAATTATGGCAAAATTGTGAGGATCGATTAAAAAAAAAGGAAGTAAATATTATGAGATTTTAAAACGAATAAAATTATTTAAGAAATGCAAAGATTCTTCTCGCCACTTTACATACCTAAAGGTTTTCATTCTCGTGAGAAATATCATTATAATTAACTCAAAATTCAACAGATGGCGATACCTGCAGCATTCCAGAATCGATGTACCGTGATATCGAACACAGTATACAAGGGGACATTGACCAAACTCCGAAGCTACCGAACCTGTTCGTCCGTGGAAAGAGGTATATAAGACATATGAGTGTTAATAAAAGGTTCTCAGAGATGGCGCCACATCAATTGTTAGAATATTAAAGAGGGACAGACTGAAGTCAAGCTAACGAGTCAAAGCAAGATAAAGTATACGTCAGTAGTTGGACTGAAGGTTGCCGGACCTAGTGGTCGAGGTGGGACCAGGGGCGCACAATCTAAACCGATAGCAAGCCAGCTGTGTGCCAGCTAACAAGTACTAAACTCTATCGCGCGGCCTCGACATTTCAAATTTGACGAAAGACAAAAAAGTAGGAAACTAAGTGACGTGTTCAAGTTTTCATAAAAATGCCGTGACCCGTTTGCGCAACATATTCGTGATGTTCTTCCCGTAAAAGAATCGGTGGCATTCACCGTAGTCCAGTTACGGATACAAATGTCGTAGTTCAGTGGAACCGTGTCTCGTATACTTTACCTGTGGTGCACCTGGTGAACCTTTCTACACAGCCACTATGACAACGAGAGAGCTTTATGTCAAGGTATATATATATATATATATATATACATATATATAGTATGTTATAACCCACTTGTATTGAACTTCCTCGACTCATCTCAGCTTGGTTAGGACAAGTTTAAAAACGAAAATCAATAACCGACCAGATCTCCTTCGTACTAGACGACGATATTTCTGTATTTGTCAACAACTGCAACATCTAGTTGTTATTTCCGTTAGATAGTAATTTATTTAAAAATTATATTACTTGAGGTATCAATCTTTAATTAAGATAGCTGCTTAGGGGATGCAGCAGATTTAACAGTTGTTCCCTTTAAGGTTACCTTGGTTCCTTCACCAGTGCTAATAATTTAGTTTGTCTTTCAGTTCAACGAAAATTGCTTCAGGTTACATCACTGTTGATTAATATATTTTTACCCTTTGGTGTTTATCCAATTTCAAGTATTGTAATGCATTTGCTCATTTTTAAATGTACTCACATGTAACGCACGTTATCTTATGGAGAATCTTAATGAGGAATGACATAAGAGGTTAAGGCTTTAGATAGGATGCTTGACGATTAGCATTTGATTAAAAAAAAAGAAGCAACAATACGTGAAAAGGTCAAGTCTCCTTATAACAAAAGCCCGCTTACTTCTGTTTACGTGACTGAAATATTTCAAATGTATCGCACTACAAAAAACCTTAAGGGATCCTAACAGAAAATACACAAAAATACTGTAATTTAATCAAACCATAAAATGTTTGGATGAATTATATGTGAATTTTTAGAAATTGATTTCCAAGCTTCTGATGACAAAATTATTGCAAATTGTTCGGCAAATCAGTCGTCACTGCTGCCAGCCGACACGAACATCAGAACCCTTTCTCTTTCCTGGTTGAAAAAAAAAATTTACAACGGGTTCACCGAGAAGACGTAGTGTCCCGCAGATTTTTGCCATTCTACGTCGCTTCAATAGAGTAGAACTTGGATCCCATAACGGCTTTTGCTCTATCGGTATTTTGTCCATCCTGTGTCTCTATTACTATATAGCTCTGTACACTTCAATATATATGTATGTATACATATGTACACGCACACTCTCTGAGCAGGCAGTGATCATTAAAAGCATCCACCTACAATGCCGACCGTTAACTCGAGGCACCCAAAGAGTTCATGACACCTGCCACCTTATTGGAGTCCATCGTTTTGCAGCGAAAATGGAATTTCCGGAAGGCGTAAACTGGGAATATTATTATACATAAAATTGAAGATGAAGAAAAGCACATATATGGGAAACTTGACCCCGATAGACTTGACACAGGGCCACCGTGTTTTCCTCGTATGAGTCTCTATACTCGGTAGACCACGATCGATTTTCAACAGCCTATATAAAAGAGTGGAACTAACTCTGGCACCAGCATGGCTTTACACCCCTAAATGGGGGCAACAAATATCATGAAAACTGTCATCGGATAAATGAATAAATGAACGCATCTATGCGATCTTACTGTATGTGTTATTTTGATATGCACATGAATCATACTCTGAACTGCCTCGTGGTGATAAGATATACGAGTAACACCCTCTCTTTGCCGTGACATCATTCATAAAATACTTGGAACATTGGTTATATATTCTTAATTATAGTGCTAAAATAAAATGTTCCTTATCACGCTTATCTAGTCGTTAACTCACTTACGGTACATCAAAGTTTTACCTTGGCACTTGCATTTCTTCCTCGATTAATTAACACCTATTTTTTTCTTGTTATTATTAACATTCTTTATTCTCTCTTCTTTCATGAAATACTCAATATTTTAATCCGAGTATTTAGATAGTTTATTGTACATACAAACATCTAATAGGTATGAATTGTTATACGAGGCAATTGTAAAAGGTTACGTTGTATAGATTTACTATAGTATTAGAACATTAGAAGTTATGGATGGAATATGACAGAAGCCGTAGATCGTTCGTGGGTTAGGAAAGCTCAGACACAACACAGACGAGAGTTACATCCAGAGAAGTTTATATTTATTTTAATGTTAAACGTGACAGAAAAGACTTGGAATTGGTAGGAAAATTCGTTATACAATGATAATTATGTTTTCAACATTTAAGATTCTCAGTTTTAATTAATGATTCGGCTACTTTTCAATGACTGTGAGAACGGGCGCGCTCCACTTTTTTTCCTTCCTTAAGGCTCTTGTAGATAGCTTTGATATAGTAATTACTATTACCAGAGCAGAGTATAGGTAGCTATTGCCGCAGTACCGTGTAGAAAGCTTGGGAACGGCGTCCTAGGAATCTTACAATTAGTAGAAACTGAGAAACAAACCGGGATGAAATAACATTGCAAGAGAAAGGGAGATTATGATTCTGCTTATGATAAACTTCAAGTATATGTAGGATTAATAATGTAGTATCGATCATGAGAAATAATCTATTATGGTTCTTTTGGCCCTTGATTTTAAAGAATGGATGCGCTCTCTTTGTTATTACATTTACGTTTAAATAAAAATCCAAGTGGATTTTTTTATTCTTGTGAAAGTCTCTCTTGAATTGCTATGCAAATTACGAATCCACATGGTATAATCCAACATGTAGTGATTGTACATATATCGCAGTACCGGTATGAAGTAAGAACGTGCAGTAATAAATAAATAATAACGTTACGATTCTCGCGCTTCGCTGTTTAATTGTGATTGCGTAAGGTGATATGAACGATATTTTGGTGGTTATCGATAGCAATATCTCCTTCAGGAATTCAATAAAAGTTTTTGCTTCATCAATGAATACAAAATTCGATACTAATATATCCGGTGTTTGATTAATTGAAGAATATGTACCTACTTCCTACTTGTGGTACTTTGATGCAATACGCTTAACCTTGTATTTGTAAATTTGTACCTGTTGCAAAATAATGTTGCAACGCTGAGACGTGATGTTTTTGTGAAAAACCGCGGTGATAATTAATCGCACGCTGCTGGAAAATATTTATTTGAAAATTATTGCACGCGCGTCCACGAAAGGTGTGCTTTAAAAGGCACAGAAGACATTTTTTTATTAAAAATTGACAAAAAATGACGGAATTTGTAATTTTATCTTAGACTCTAATTTCGTAAACTATGAAATTGCCATGCCTTATGAGATAAGCTAATAAAGTTCATGTTCGCATTTGATTCACTTTCTGTTTAGTTTAATTGAGCGTACCTTTGTCTACTCATCCGTAATACAATGTGTGACTAATTAAATGTCGTTTCAGCGGTGGATTTAGGATAGTTTTTTTATTTCTCCCTTGAATGGTTATGTGGTTATGTTCTATAAGGATTCTTACTGTGCTCACAAGTCGTAGACACCAAATTCATATTTTTGAAATAAACGTGACATTAAATGGCAATTAATCATTTAAAGGGTTTCTTCTCTTTCATTATAGAACAATGATCTTGAATTTATATCTATAATATATAGATCTCTGTTTATTTATATCCCATGTGATTCTTTTTAGTGACCGTTCCTTTTTCTAGTTTACCGTTACCCAACTCTTATACCCGACTATTCTTTCGATGAAGTTTAAAACTCGTCACCAAGGTGCGTCCCATTGTTCGCAGCGAACCTGAACCACGGATACGTGATTCAATGAGTGATAAATAAAAAGATTTAAAAAAAGTATATTTAACGATTGTGAACCTTGAATTATTCATTACCGAGTTTTGTGTGAATCCATGTTTTTTTATCCCTCTGTATTTACTCAAAAGATAGTGCATACGTTAAAATAATTGTCTAAGGAGTTTTGCGAGTGATATAAATACTTATAATTTTCTGTTTTTTATTTTATTTACAGGGAGCCAGGGTGTGGGTACCTCATCCGGATAAAGTCTGGGAAGGTGCTACTATATTAGAAGATTATAAATTGGGCCATATTAGCATAGACGTTATTACTGAAGACTCGAACTGCAAAAAGACATTGGAAATCAAAATCGATGCTGATCTACCGCCATTAAGAAATCCTGATATTCTCATAGGAGAGAACAATCTCACGTCACTTTCGTTTCTTCACGAACCTGCGGTTCTTTATAATCTGCAAATACGATTTCAGCGGCATTGTATTTATACATACTGTGGGATTGTTCTTGTAGCATTCAATCCATACAATGAGTTACCAATTTATGGAAATGATACAATTTGGGCATATAGAGGCCAGGCAATGGGTGATCTGGAGCCTCATATATTTGCTGTTGCTGAAGAAGCCTATACAAAATTGGAAAGGTAATTTAGTGTTAGATTGTTTAATTGATTCGGTTGTTTAATCAAATTATATGAATTTTCTATCAGGGAAGGACATGACCAATCCATTATTGTTTCTGGAGAATCTGGAGCCGGTAAAACTGTATCAGCCAAATATGCAATGCGATACTTTGCGACAGTTGGTGGCTCTTCAACAGAGACACAAGTGGAAAAGAAGGTTTTGGCTTCGTCACCCATAATGGAGGCCATTGGGAATGCTAAAACAACCAGAAACGATAATTCTTCAAGATTTGGAAAATTTATTGAGATTCAATTTAACAAGAGCTACAATATTACTGGTGCCAGTATGAGAACCTATTTATTGGAAAAATCCAGAGTAGTTTTTCAAGTAAGAATATAATTAAAGCTTTGATATCATCTCTACACTCATCTATAGTTCCTCCTCGTTATAATCCTATTCACAGGCGAATGAGGAACGAAATTATCATATATTTTATCAAATGTGTGCTGCTGCTGAACAACTCAGTCATCTTCACCTGAGCTTCCAAGACGAATTCCACTATCTAAATCAAGGAAATAATCCTGTCATAGACGGCGTTGACGATTTAGCATTATTCGACGAAACAATCACGGCCTTAACGATGCTTGGTTTTTCGTCAAAGCAGCAGGATGACATGCTGCGTATTTTAGCAGCTATACTTCATATAGGAAATGTAAATATAGTTAGTTGTGAAGCTCAGGATGGTAGCAATAACTCTGATGGCGAAGGTTGCGATATTTCTGTAAGTATTCGCAAAATTTGTTTAATAATAAACTTTTCTAATTGAATCTGCAATAAAACTTGTGTTCTATACAACTTCCAACAGCCGTCCGATAGACACCTACTAATAATATCCGAGCTGCTTGGAATAGATGTAAATGCCATGAGAAAATGGTTGTGCCATAGGAAAATTGTTTCAATGAGAGAAGTTTTTTTGAAGCCCATGAGTGTTGAACAAGCGGTCGGTGCAAGAGATGCACTTGCAAAACACATCTACGCCGAGGTGTTCAATTGGATCGTAGCTGGAATTAACAATTCTCTGCAATCTCAGAGTAAGTCGCAGTCGTTCATCGGTGTTCTGGATATCTACGGCTTCGAAACATTCGAGGTCAACTCGTTTGAGCAATTTTGCATCAATTATGCGAATGAGAAGTTGCAGCAGCAATTCAATCAACACGTTTTCAAGCTCGAGCAGGAAGAGTATCTCAAAGAGGAGATTGAGTGGACCTTCATAGATTTTTACGACAATCAACCTTGTATCGACCTCATTGAAACCAAATTGGGAATACTGGATCTTCTCGATGAAGAGTGCAGAGTATGAGTCATTTGTTCTCTTAAAAAGCATTTATAGACTATCCTGATATTATTTTATGAGAGACCTAACTGGTCTTAATTGTTGTTTTTGTTGTATGTAGATGCCAAAAGGTTCGGACTCTTCGTGGGCTGAGAAGCTTTACTCAAAATGTGGAAAATCGAAGCACTTTGAAAAGCCACGATTTGGTACTACAGCTTTTCTCATTCATCACTTTGCTGATCTCGTGCAATACGAAACTACTGGTTTTCTTGAGAAAAACCGGGACACTGTTATGGAGGAACAAGTTAACGTCATGCGTAATAGTCATGTATGCTGATGATCTAATATTTTATTTTTGTCGTCTCTAAGCAACTAGCACTTAATTCATTGATCTTCTTGTAGAACAAGTTATTGAAAAAGCTGTTCTGCGGCGAAGACCCTAAGCTTACAGTACCAAACGTTCGAGTGAAGATATCAGCACAGAAACCAATGATTAATACACCGAAGCAAAACAAAAAGACGGTAATTACTAACCACACGATTAGCATTATGTAAAACATAGTATTTTCTATGAGAATAAAAATATTCTCTTACGTATTCGCTTCTTATGAAACAAATTTTGCGTAGGTTGGCTCGCAATTTCGAGATTCTTTAAACATGCTAATGGCTACCCTCAATGCAACCACACCCCACTACGTGCGCTGTATCAAACCTAACGATACCAAGGAGGCTTTCGAATACAATCCAGTCAGGGCCGTACAGCAGCTTCGTGCTTGTGGAGTTCTGGAGACTATTAGAATATCCGCTGCTGGATTTCCAAGTCAAAAAACGTATTCAGATTTCTTTCAGAGATTCAGGTGTCTCTGTAAATTTAAAGAAATCCGTAGAGATGATCTCAAGGAAACCTGTCGACGGATTCTTGCTACTTATATTAAAGATGAAGATAAGTTTAAGTTTGGAAAGACGAAAGTTTTATTTCGGGCGGGACAAGTTGCATACTTGGAAAAACTTCGCGGTGAGAAACAACGAGATGCTTGTATAATGATACAGAAAACAGTTCGTGGTTTAATATGTCGCAATAAATATAAGAAGATACGCAAGGCTGTACTGGGTCTGCAAAGGCATGCTAGAGGTTATTTAGCCAGACGGAAAGCTCATGCTGTACGTCGGGAACGGGCTGCCATCAAGCTTCAGGCTGGTATTAGAGGATGGCTAAAGAGACAATGGTTCTTAAGAGTAAAGCGAACTGTTCTGGGTCTTCAAATTTATGGTAGAGGGATGATGGCGCGTAAGAGATATCAATTGATGAAAGACAATGCAGCTGCAATTGCCATTCAGAGATTCGCTAGAGGTTACCTTGTACGAAGGGCATGCAAAAAGAAGTTGGAGAATATCATTATTGTTCAGTCTTGTGTCCGAAGATTCTTAGCTAAGAAAGTATTCAAAAGGTTAAAGGCTGAAGCTCGTAGCGTAGAACATGTCAAGTCTTTGAACAAAGGCTTGGAGAATAAGATCATATCTTTGCAACACAAGATTAACGAACTTGTAAGTTAAATTTTATTCTTTTTAAGCGTATAGTTTTTCTATGTTATATTAAGTTTATATTTTCTTAATTTAGGCTAAGGAAAATCAACACCTCAAGATCACCCAACATGAGATTCCCGAATTAAAATCAAAATTGGAAGGATTCAAGTCTATGGAGACTGAAAATAAGAAGTTGAATGCACTGTTGATCGAAAAAGAGAAACAACTTGAAAAAATGCAAGAAGCTCTTCAACGAGAACGAGATGAGAAAATGGATATGCTCCAGGTCAGTTCTTGTTTGGTAGCAGTCGGGAATCCAGATAAGAATAATTTAATTTTTGTTCTATTTATTTTTAACGAAGGACAAGGAGAGAAGTGCTCGACTAAACGAAGAAGAGAGCCAAAAACTGCGTGAGGAAAATGAAAGGTTACAGAAAGAACTGGCTGCAGCTAACGAGAAGCTCAAGACGAATCTACGCGGCGCAGAAGAGAACCTGAAACATAGACTAGAACAGGAAAAAGATCTATTGCTACTGGATCAGGATCAAGATCGTGGTGCTTACCAGAGATTGTTGAAAGATTATCACGATCTCGAACAACATGTCGAAGTTCTGGAGCAAAAACTTGCCCTGCAAGTGCCTGGACACTCTCGCTCCCTTAGCAATGCATCCAGCAGCAGTGGGCAGATTGCCTCAACGGAACAACTTCCACAAGATGATCAAAATATTGTAAGAAAATTATCATCTAAAGGATAATTATATAAGCAATTCAAGGTTCGTAATTAACGGAAAATCTCCTCTTTTTCTTTCTTCTAGGATTTTGGTTATGGTTCTGTAAGATCTACGGCTTCTTCAACGACTCCATACTCGAGAGTGGAAACGATAGATTGGGGACAAGAGCGTTCCGATAGTCCACCAGATGGCAATATCCAATCTAATAAATCACCATCCGAATCAAATGGTCCAGCCCATGCTCCCGTGGATGTTGGTCTTGTATTAAAACTTCAACAAAAATTAAAAGATGTCCAAAAAGAAAATGGCAGGCTTATCAGAATGGTCGAAGATTTGGAACGTGACAGTCCTGAAGAAGGTTCTAGAACTCAGGATACCTTCAGGGTAAATGTTACTAATTAAATATTTAATTTGTTTGATTAATTCTTGGAATAAGCCTTCTAATGTATCAATTTCGAATCAGCTTCAAGAACTCGAAATGGAAAATGCTAAATTAAGGAAGGACTTAGGTTCTCTTAGGAAAACCGTTTCTGAAGCAGATTCGACAACTGCTCAACAAACTCTCATGGGTACGTACCACTGCTCTGGTAATATTTATTTCAAGCAGCTTGATTTTACCAATTTAGATACCATCGAGTAGATTAGATAATATATTATATTGAAACAGTAGTAGAAGCAATCACATGAGGAAGGCGTAGATTTGATGACGTTATACCATTTATCGCCTGAGTGAGCATAACTGCGACCCAATAAATATTGCACTCATAGTTTATCATAGTATTGTTATTAAATGTACACATTTTCACTGGACCTACAAGATAGTTTTTAATATGCCATCACTTTTTGTGATTGTCAGGTCAATTCTATGCCCTTCAAGAAGAACTTGAAAGAAGACGCGAGGAGTGTATTCAATTGCACAGTGTTCTGGCGGATCATACGAGAAGAATGAAAAGCCTCGGTTCTAATTACGGACGTGACGTAGACATCATCAACGAAGATGGCGAGTTGGTTCTGGCATTTGAAGCACAGAAAAAGATAAACAGGTAATTATTCTTTACTTCATACAAACTCAAAAATATCAATGATGTTTCATTCGAGTCTAATCGTTTCTAATCGTACGTGTTTTGTCATTTGTGCATGCCCTTCGATTTTCAGTAGACTTAAAACAAAACGAAAGTCTTCGATAAGAGAGTGAGTTTATTGGATCCCCTTGATATGCAATCATATTGATGTGATACTTATTAACTATCGCATTAGAATTGCATTATCCACACAGTACAAAACATTCAGATACATTTTAGGAATATTGCTGATATCAATCTGCTTGTTACATTTTGGCGATGTTCCTAAAACGTGTCTGAATTTGTTGTATTGTATAGGTATCTAGATCAGAGACTATCTTTCTTATGGGTTTTTTCCTTTTTTCTTTTAAAGACAACTTGAAGACGAGCTTCAGACGAAGGAGAAGGGTTGGCGAGTTCAGAGGGATGAATGGCGCGCTGAAATAGATAGACTTCAGGAAGAGATACAAAGACAACAAAAATTGTTATCTGTCAATTTAAGTAAAGCACCTCAGACTCAGACTGAAGCATATATGCAACATGAGATTACAAGGTTGACGTCCGAGAATTTGGATCTTCAAGAGAAGTTTGATAAGATTGCTGAAGAGTGTAGGAAGTTCAAAAAGCAATGCAAGATTCTAGCAAAACGACTCAAGGATGCTGGTTGTAAGTATATTTTTGTAATATTATTTTTGGTGTATCTTTCAGGGAATAATAATACTTCCTGTACAATAATTAAATGTAAGTTTCTTGTTTTAACGCTTTCGAAGATGATGGTGATGAAATTCCAAAGGAATGTAAGGATCGTTCTTACATGATTAAGGGTGCCGGTGAGTGCGCCATCTCGAGAAATCATCCCTTTCATATTCCTTTTGTTATAATATAATTTTTACAATCAATATCGTACAGCCAATTCAAATTTTCAAGGTTTAATTAATAATAACCATTTTTTACAGTCCCCGATAGCGTAGAATCTAGTAATGATTCTGCAATTGTGTCAACTACGACTGCACATTCTTCAGCAGAGAGCGGAAGTAACATGCCAGTTGTAAGGAAGAAAGAACGCGACTATGAGGGAATGTTTGAATTTAGAAAGGAGGATATTAAGCTTGTAATACAACACCTGGTTATTGGTACGTTTCCTGACGTTTTTCTCAATTTACACATACAATAATAACAAAGTAAGAGGAATATCTATACTGATATTTTATACTTGCAGATCTAAAACCACGAGTTGCGGTAACATTATTGCCTGGTCTTCCAGCATATATACTATTTATGTGCATAAGGCACACTGATTGCATAAATGATGATGATAAAGTCAGAACTTTACTGACAGGTTATTTAAATGCTGTGAAACGTGTCATTAAAAAACGTGAGGATTTCGATTCAGGCGTTTTGTGGCTGAGCAATACACTCAGATTATTGCACAACATGAAACAATACTCGGGTGACAAACCTTTTCAAATAGAAAACACACCAAGGCAGAACGAGCAATGCCTAAGAAATTTCGATTTGAGCGAATATCGCGTAGTTCTTAGTAATGTGGCGCTGTGGATCTTCAATAATATTGTGACAAATTTAAAAGAACGTATACAGGCTCTCACTGTGCCAGCTTTATTAGAGCACGAAGCCATCTCAGGATTAAATTCCAATAAACCAGGGCGTCCGCGTTCTTCATCAATGGGTGAGGAACCTGAATCCACTCAGCAGAAACTAAATAAACTTCTTGATGAGTTAAGTTCAGTGCACAAGATTCTACAGTACCATGGAGTCGATCCAGAAATTGTTACACAGTTGTTTAAGCAATTATTCTACTTCATGTGCGCAAGCGCTTTGAATAATTTATTGTTGAGGAATGAGCTTTGTCATTGGACTAAGGGAATGCAAATCAGGTATGGATTATCAATACAATATTAATTAATTTGTCGCTGTTAACATAATTTTATAATTCTTATTTATTTTAGGTACAATCTAAGTCATTTAGAACAATGGGCTAGAGATCAACGTTTAGAACCAGCTGCGGAAGCACTTCAGCCAATCATACAAGCTGCTCAGCTTCTTCAGGCTCGTAAAAATGATGAGGATGTACATTCTGTTTGTGATATGTGCAACAAACTTACGCCCAATCAAATAGTGAAAATATTAAATCTATATACACCAGCGGATGACTTTGAAACTCGTGTACCAGTTTCTTTTATTAGAAAAGTCCAAGCTAAGTTGGCTGAACGGGGAGAAAATAATGAACAAGTAAGTGAAAAAAACGACTATGTATGTACAATTAAAGTTTATACATATACGAGGGTGGATTGATAAGTTTCCGGCCTGACTAAGAAAAACAAGGTTATTTAAAATTTTTTTTTTTT
>JAYRCB010000837.1:83135-96955 GCA_036026315.1 Trachelus stipa
ACCAATCAAAAACGTGGAACTGCTTCGAGGGCCCTCCGCTAAGGTGGCGCGCCGCAACCAGAGAAAAATTGCGACCATCAAAAACAGGCTCATTGGCAATCTCCCTACTCATCTCTGATATATAGCATGGACTACGCGATCCCTACTTCAAACTCCTTCAAAAAATGTCCGCTCGAATAGACAAAGAGGGCCTGAGGGGGCGGCATTGAATTCTAACCATACTGGAATGGTCAGTGGGTAGAGTTCAGTGGGTAGCGGCCCGTTGTTCTCCTTCTCTAATGCTCCCATTGCCTACGTTTTCTATACTTTCATATTACGGCTGCTGATTAGAAAGAGACCATGTTTTTCTGTGCTTGTGTGTGGTCCATGACGTCTTATATACAGGTCTTGCAATTCGCCCAATTTTCAGTGGTGGGGGTAGTCGTCTCACGTCCGTTTTCTTCGACGCGGTTCAATGCATAAACTCGGTTTAACTGTGCTGTTAACCAATCAGGGACTTGCATTTTGAAAACAAACACAGATTATGCATTGAACCGACCTGTGTGAAGTTAGCCCAACACTTTTCGAACTTTTTATTTTTTAAAGTTGTGCTGAGTTGTACCAGCTTTGTGCTAACTTGTACCGTTAGTCCAAAGTCCATAACTCTAACGATTTTTGAAAAAATTGAAAAATTGTTGTGGTCCTTCATTTGTGCTACTCCATAAAAGCCGTGAAAGCCAGAATTTCCTATTTAAATCCTGCACGATGAAATCGTAATCATTAATAATCAAAAATACAACTTTCTAACATCCATTTGACTCATTCAGATCAAAAACAGTGGGCATCGAGCAGTAGGCAGCGACTATCAAACAAAATGCTTTGGGTCTGAGATTATTCCTCTATCTAATCTAAAAAATTTTCAAAAGGAGAAATAATTACAATTAATTTCAAATATCAAAACAATTGAATATCATGGTCTTTCCTAACGGAAAAATATCAATATTTCGATTAGTTGAAATTCGATAATACATGTTATATTCTAATATGACGTATTTAACTATCAAAAAAATATAACACCACTGAGAAGAGATAAAGAGAGGGGCAGCCTCTGTGTATTCTGTGCCTGAAAAGAAATATATTGTGTATCAACCACCTTTAAAATTTTATACTAAGTATAGACTATGTTAGTAAATACTTCCAAAAGGGGCATGTAGAAGATCAAAGGACGAAGAAGAATAATAATTTTATACTGGTTCTAGGGTATTTTCCGTGCTCATTGAATCCCGTACTTGTTGAACACAAAGTCTCATAAGCCAGGTCCTCTTTACTAGTTCTCCTCGGTATGTACGCAGATTTCACATAGCACAAACATCAAAAACATGTCCTCGGACATTTTACGAATGTTCTTCGGATATCTTCTCCTATCTGTGACGATATAAATATAATAATTTCTTTGCTACGTGCGAGTATTTATTCCACATCGAGTTATTATTCATGTAATTTTCAACATTACAATCGAGAACATTACACATATATACTGGAACGAATTATTCGATAGAGGTACTTTTGACTCAAAACCTAATGGCTTGACTTCCTAAGTATATAGTCCATAATGAATCGTACGTATGTACAGATGCACCCTGTATACTATCTATCACCTCGAGTACTTAATTATTAATTAAGTATCACATATAACATTATTATTAATAATAATTCCCATTACATTTTCGATATATTTTGGAATGATCTTATGCATCAAGTATTGTTATACTATTGTATGCAGATCAACGTGTCTTCATCTTCGTCTAAAACGCGTAGAAGATATAGAAATTACAATAAAGTAAACTAGACAAAATTATCGTTTCACGAGATGATCAATAGGTGGTGGCACCACGTATAAATATAAGATAAACGTAAGAAGGTTCCCTCAGACCTAAATAGGCCAAGTTTTATGAAATTCGATTCACAAATTAAATATTAAGTAATACATACGTACGATTGATTTTAGATTGGAAGCATATATATAATGTACGTGTATATATATACACACCTCGAGAAAATATATGAATATTATCGAAATATATAGCTTAAGTATACATATGGATCGAAGATAAAAATATAATTTCAATAGAACATCTCATAGTAACATTCAATATGTCGAGTTTTTCTTTTTTCTTTTTTATATTTTTTTTGTATACTTCCTTCTTTAACGCTTTAGGCATTCGCGTGATATGTTTGACTTTCCCTTATCGAGTTTAGTTTTAATATAGGAAACATCAAGATTTTTGATATACGATCAAGACGCAGAGGTTGCACGGCTGCGATCAAAACTTCTGTGTATCTAGGAATTATTGTTTTTTTTCTAGTGATTAGTATAGTTTTTTTTAATTTTTCATCAAATAGTTGTACACGCGTCTATACTAATTATTATTTTTAATAACTGTAGTATCCATATTCCCCTCGCGAGGGCTGTTAATGGACGCGGTTTTTTTACTTTTATATAAAGTATATTAAATTCCGAATTCGAGAAGATAAAATACAACTAGTCCACAGTCTCTATAAATCAGAGATACGAATACTAGATCTCTTTGTGCTCTCATTCTTTTTCCGTGCATCCTCCATTTTGCGATACTAGCGCTTTGTGCATATAGCTTCACAATAATTTTACTTAATTATCGACAATTTCCTAGAGAGTAACGACGTCACTCTGATATGTGTTGTATTATTCAGTCGCAACAATGAAAAAATGGAAGCCGTGTCGCGTTTCGCATTTTTATCCGTTTTTAGGGCATTTCTTACTTTTTCATATTTTCTCCCCTTCATTTTTATATACTCCTTACCCAGCGCATAATTTATCTTTACCGCATTCCACGCGCTCCACGGACGGAAGGTAAAGCTTTAAACGTGATTAGGAAAACGTAATCGACGTACATATCTAAGTTCACGACAGCTAAGTAGACATTTTCTCCTTTTATGTCGATGCAGTAATAGTAGTCGACCTCGATCGGAATGCATAAAATTCAATTACTTTAGGCAAAGGTTGCTCGCTTATAGATGCGATTTCCTTGATTGGTAATTCGCTTCTCACCGGATGTATATTGTATGATTGATTTTATCTGATCTGTAGCAACGGGTCCAATGCAGACCAGAGGATCCTTGAAGTAGGAGCAGACCTGTGTGAGCAAAAAAATTATTTAACTTCAATTAATATAATATTAGATAATTATCAAGTAAATTACTTTGGTACAATTTTTCATTATAATTTACTAATTTCAAAAATGTGTCTATATACATATATACATACTTTTCGTGGCACTTGTCGATGACGTCTCTGAAGTTGGCAGCACAATCCCCGACCGATGTCACATTCGCCAGACATGGTGCATTCTTCACCTACACATTATCAGTTAGTTAATGCCTATTGAATGTTATGTATACGGATTATTCACTTTTATATATTTTATAGTCTATCCTTACTGTATTGCTTATTAGATGTTACAGGTGGTTGACAGGAGCGTGATTCTCCACCAGCGACGTCGGCACACATAAGACCAGTTTCACAGTCATTATCTCTTCTGCACAGTTCGCCCTGTTTCAGTCCGTAGGGAAAGATGCAAGTACCAACCACTGAGAAAAATAAATAAATAAAAAAAGATATGTATTTCGATGCAGTATAAAAGTTTTTTTTGCATCAAGATAAAGTTACCTCCATCGACGTTAACGCATACAGATCCTGGACAGCAGTGTTCATTGATTACACATCGTCTACCGTAGCAAGGTTCCTCTGTTTCCTCTTCAGCAGCCTTCCCATAGGCACTTTCATAGCCTCCGGATAATTGTCGCTGAATTACAAAAATTAAATTTTTAATACAATAGTGTGATACTAATTTTTAATTATTTAAAATAAAATTACCTGTAAATATGGCGACCTGCTCAAGTATCCTCCGTGACTCCCATAACCAAGATTAGAAAGCATTTCAGGGCTAAAGCGATTAAATAGACCACCCCATGCATCAGCTTCATATATGATGCTGAAAAAACCTACGAGGACTAACATCGTACCGAAACTTGTCTTCGCCATCTTGAAAAAGTGTTCTTTTTTTCTCTATTAACAGGCTCCTGGAAAGGGTTCAGAGAGAATGATAAATGTTACTTTATTTTAATTATTTTTCAGACAATCATTTCTACACTTACAATGCCGTTCACGCCCAAGATGACTTATCAGATGTTGTCTAAACACAGTTTGCCGATGGACGATGAGTCAGAAAATCCTGCAGACTCAAAAAGTCAAGTCTAAATTTGATTCAGCAATGCTCTGGAAGTTATTAAACCTTCTATGGGGTTTAGAAGAGGACTGAGTGCCAGAGGGACCTTCTTCAACCGATCTATACTCTTACGCTATTCCGGCTCCCACTGTGCAAGCTCTTTGTTACACGCATGCGTCAGATTTTTCGCTTTCCGGAAGAAGTTAAATTATTAGCTTCGCTCTCCCCTTCTTTCTCTCCCCCTGATTCGCACCTTTTTAACCTTTTCGAGGTACCTCAAATATACATCCTTACTTCAAAAAATAATGGGCGTTTCCGTTAGCTTTTCGATGATAAGTAAAAAGTGCAACAAAAACATTCATTACTCGAAAAATAATATATTGTGAGTTAAATAAAACAAAAAATGTTCTATATTGCTATAAGCGCATAAAATTATAAAAAAAGTTTTATTTAAGTTATAATTTCAGTGTCGAATGAAACTCTCGCTTCTCTTCTCTATCCTCGTCCCTTTATTTTATGCAACTCTCTCTTGCTCGTATTGATCCAAAGTGGCTCGCGTTCCTATTGGCTGGTGAACGAAAGGTTTCATCATACGTGTGTATGTACACATTATACATATGTCTACGCGGCGATATTGCATATTGTATTAACTATATGGTATAACTTATGTACGACCCCAACACCCCATATATGTTATAACCACCTGTCTACCTAAATACCAAAGTACGCTTTAAATACATAATCCACCTGAACGCACATGAATGCGTGATTTACTTACGTCAGACAGTACATACGTGGGTTCGACCAACCCACGTATGAGGGTGTGAGGCTGTATTAAGGGTCAAGGGTGATTAAATATCGGATCAAGGGAATCAACTTTTCCATGTTTTAACAAGGAAATATAAGGAACACAAAATCAATCTATCTATACTCGTATAAAAATATGTTTAATAAATAATGGCTAAACAAGATAAATAAATAAGGCGCTATATATATATATATATATCTATAGAGACGTATGCACTTCGTAGGTATATACACGTGTCATAAGGTCATTTATGATAGCGACCTTAGTTAGGTCGTACCCTAAGTGCACTCATAAATGGAATTGTTTCTTGATATCGTTTTTATCAAAACAACGGCATTCTGGCTCGCAATAAATTAGTCTTATTTTGTACATTTATACAGGAGAGGCTGTATCAACCCTTCATTGAGTTATCAAGGGAATCACCTCTCATTCATCAGACTCCAGTGATGCTATGGAGCCATGGCTTGAAGAAAGTAGTCTTCATGTAGACACCAGGTAGGTATGGTGCTGCGCATTTTATTCCATGAGAAACGGTACCCACGAGAACCCATCTACCATCGGGACGTTCCATCACCAGTGGCCCACCGCTATCGCCCTTTATGAAAAATAAAAATGATAAAGGATGAGTAAGGTCTGGGACTCCGGTCGCAAAGGAAAATTGTCTCTTAGAGAGCCCTATTCAGTATCCACAATTATTCTTATAGTGCTACTTAAATAGAAGATAATACAACAGTAGAAAGTAATACCAGACCTCACAAGAGTCCTTTTGACCATTGGCGTATCCTGCGCACAGGAAACTGTCTAGAATACGCTTCGGATGTTCAGCGATCTGGAACATTTCCTGACAGACCGAATTCTCCATTATAGGTACTTGGACCTCTTGAAGAACCGATGGTACAGCACCCTCTTAAAAAAGAAAATTATGATTATTATTTATTTTTATAGTTAAATATATACGGAGGGAAGGAAGACATTTTAGATATTCTTTAAATATTCACTTACTGTATTTCAAACGTCCCCAGCCTGTTACTGTCGCCATCCTTCCAGTGAAATCTGCATCGTCATCTGGCATACAAATTGGCACGATGTGCGTGTCGAATTGAATTGGAGTTTCTAATTCCAAAAGTGCCAGGTCGTTCTCGAATGTTGCCGGATCGTAACCCCTGTTGACTATAACCCGGCGTACATTACGGGAAACGCTACGTTTCGGTTCTAACTCGCCAGATATGTCGAACTCGCCGAAAACAGCAACCAGAGAGGCTAAGAATCTGAAAGGTAAAAAAAATATGTTATCTACCATATAAAATTATCTATGTGACAATTAAATAAATAAATTATAATATCTCATAATGCTTACCCTGGCTGACAATGCGCTGCAGTAACGACATATTTATTAGTGATAAGAACACCGCCACACTTATTCTTCGTGAAGAGTCCAAGCCATGTAGCTTCGCGTACTAATACCTGCCAAGGCCATTCGCCGAATCTAGCACGTTTCCCACCAACGATCCTTCCAGACTTGAGTTGCGGTCTTATACCACATTCTGAAGAAAATCAAAAAACATCAAGTCCTTCTTCTTCGCCATCTTCGCCAGTTATCACGAAGATAGACTGTCCTCACCCACCTTTTTTAAAATCCGTTGTAAAAGTAGATTTCTCAGTTGTGGTAGAAAGTATGACGGAGGTCGAAGGTACTTCCTCTTCTTCGGTATCTTCAATCACAGCTGCAGTGGGAACTGTAGGTTTCCTTGTAGGTTTTGTTCTCCTGGTAGTAGTCTGAGGTCTTTTCGTAGTTACACTATGCGGTGTAGTTGGTCTAGGTCTCGTGGTTGTTGGTTTTCCTGGACGTACTGGTCTATCACCGGAAACAGGTCTGACCGTGGTACTAGAGAGTCGGGTCGGTGGTCTCCTGGTGGTTACTGGTCTCTTGGTAGTGACCTGAGAGGGTTTACTAGTTTGAGTTGGTCTTCGAACTGGTTTCCTGGTTGTACTAACAGCAGGACTGCTGGTTGTAGGCCTCCTCGTGACTGTCGGCGCGCTTGTTGGGGCTAAGGAAGTGTTTCTCTTGTTATACACGACATCCTTGAGGTCGTCGAAGTTTTCTTGAAGAGACTCGACGATCTTATTGACAAATACATCTACTTTGTTGGTCAAGACGTCGTCCTCAATGAAAGCCGGTGTCGGTATTTCGTTCTCGCTTACTAATTCGATGTCAGGATAACCAGTATTATTAAAAGTCTCCACCAGGGTAGGTTTTTCTTGCTGAGATGCTGATACTGAGAAATTGAGATTGGGATTCCTCACTGGTGGGAAATTTATAAGATCATTAGGTGCTGCTGTCTCTTCCTCACACGGAGATGGGCTGGTCATGGTAATAATGTTATCGGCTGCTAAAGGATCCTTTAAGATGATTGTGTTATCCGAGTTTATGTTATCTTGAGGCCAATTGAAATTTGGATTTGATGGTTTCAGGTGAAAACTGGGCTTCTCCGACCAACTTGATAAAGTTGTCCACATGGTTGTTGGTCTTTTCGTAACACTGTTAGGATTCTTTGTAGTTACTAACTCGTAGTCTGTATCATCATTAGTTATAATAGCTCCTGGTGTTCCTTGACTCTGTGATACTGAGGGTTTACTACTAGTACTGTCCTTTAGGTTGACACTGATGTAACTAGTAGATACTACATGATTGTTATTACTTGCTGTATTACTTGTAGAGATAAATGTATTGATGTTATGAGTTATCGTTGTAGAGCCACTAGGTTTCTTTGTAACTCCAGGTTTAGTTGACCCAACAGGTCGTCTTGTCGATGTTTTTTGGGTCGTTGCCGTTGTAAATTCAGTTCCCAATGGTCCAAGTACTATAACGGTCGGTGCTGGTGGATTGGTAGATGGTCTGGTTGAGTATGATAAACTACTAGTGTCAAAAGTACCTTGAGTAACCGATGGTCTAGAGGAATATGTGTTTGGGAACAGGACTTGAGGATTACTTGAACTACCAGTAGCTTCAGTAGGTACAGTTTCATAATTATAATAAGTCACCTGTCCTGGCTTATAGAAAGTGTATGGAAATTCAGTAGTCGTTGTTGATGGTCTGGTAGCCGGTCTAGCAGAAGGTCTACCCGAAGGCTTTAACGAGGACAGTTTAATGATGGAAGGTTTGGAAGTTTCATCGACACTTATCCAAGTATGAATAGGACTATTGTTCTGAGATATAACTTGAGCATCAGAGATAGAAGTAGTATCATTCAAAATAGATATTATGTGATTAATTGAAATTTCTTCATGATCTAATACATCATCCTTCTTATTTCCAGACTGCGCATCATATGTAATAGTAGGTACTCTAATCAACTCTTCCTTTTTATCAACGGTAGTAGACATAGGCGTAGTAGATTCTGTCCTGAGTGTTGAAGAGCCAGAACTAACTCTTAAGTTTCCTGTACTTGCTGTGAAGACCGGTTTCGTAGTAACAGAAGTTTTCTGATTGGAAGTAATTGCCATTGAACTCGTGGACTTCTGAGTGGTTGTCGACGGCTTCTCGGTGCTTGAGATCTTTTGAGTGACACTAGGTAACCAGGTACTAGCTGTGATTTTGTGAGTGGGAGCTTGATTTTTCTCTCCAGTAGTTCCTTGAGTCATTGATGAACTGGGGATTGTCTGCGAGGAACCATTTTGATTTTGAATTGGTTTCTTCACATGGGTACCAGCACCCCCGTTGATATTAGGTTTAAAAAGTTCATCAGGATTATGAGTCTCGTTAAGAGTGGCACCATATTCATTGAGAAGAATAGTATCCGCCGTGCTATGATTATTGTGACTCAAACCCTGAGAGAAAAGTGCAGGAAGTTGATCAACAGGGTCAGCAATCTGTAGAACTTGATCTGGACTGAGAAGAGTAGTGACTGGATTAATTGCTGAAGTGTCTTGATGGTCTTGAATATCATTATTAGAGTCCGAGTGCGTTAATAATCCTGGAAGCCTAAGATCATCTAGGATTCCTTGCTGATCTAAGAGTGCTGGGAAATCCTGTTCCAAATGGCTGAAATCAACCTGAGATGGAACCTGCGGCTTCGCTGCATTTTCATCGGTATCCGTGTAATGAACAGGATGGTGAGATGGCACGGTAGTTGAAGATGAAGTCTTGGTATTCGAAGCTATCTTAGTACCACTAGTAGAACCGGAAGTATCCATTCCAACAGGTGTTCCGTCAGGATTCAATAAAATCGGTATGTCCGGTACATGATCAATCTCATGAAGACTCAATAAATCTTCCGTGCTTGGTCCTTTATCCATCGTCTCTTCATTAGCTTGTTTAATTGGCAATTGACAACAAGCACCAAATAAAAATCCATCCATACAAGCACCAACAACTTCACCGTTGCGTCTGGAGCACTCATAATTGAACATACATATAGCTGGTTGATCTGACTTGATCGTGGAAGGGTTTGTAGGTTGGCACACCTTAGGAACTATCCGGTATCCACCAAAGAGTTTTCTACCTATAACATAACATAACAGTGGGTTCATAAAGATCCATGACATTTACATTGGTATTATACATGAAAGCGCATGCATGAACGATTAACAACATATCCCAACAAGATCACCGAACACGGAAGTTACCAACGGCCATTTTCTACAGGGAATTTAATTTCTTCTCATACACTTTAGAATACAAAAGGTTCGTTTAGAAAAATTCTCACACGCCGCCAACAAACTTGATATTGAATTTGAAAAGGAATCGTATTTCGTATTCAGGTTGGAAGCGGAAAGTCTCATGTACTCCCTGTCTCCTCAAAGCCTTATGAGACGGATGGCTCATTGTTATTCAATTCGCGGATCGATGAATTACGATCAAGAGAAACCTGTCCTCTGTCTGGGGCGGTCGACGCGGTCGGCGGCTATGCCAGGCGTCGGCAGTGAGGCAGTCGCCAGGAAAACGAGATTCTCTGGGCTGTGAAAGATTTTTCATTGGAGTTCAACCGGCAATGAGACAACGAATAAAAAACTCAATCCGTTAAATGTGGAACTAGTTTCGAAACACGCGCATCGGTCAGTTGTATGTCATATTCTTGTGTATGTACACATATACATATATGTATAGATTCTATCTGGGGCTAGGCTCCATAAAGTGGGACTCATCCATGTAAACTAACAAGGTTATTCTTAAAAAAATTAAACCTTAGGAATTCTAGCACTGGAATTCTAGCCTATCTTAACTCAATGTAGTTATGCCAAGCCCACCATAGCTCCAAGTTCCTAATATTAAAATTTCTTTTCGAAAATTTGATATGAAAGACTTCTTTATGGCACGAGAAACATTCCTTACACCAGGAGTTTTTTCAGGCCCGTCCTGGTAAGTATCAATGTGTACCGAAAAATGTTTTTCAGAACTCGTCTTTATTTATACCTATATATTTGAAGGTGCGGTCTTCAGGAGTATTGCATTGATCGAAGTTACATCTTATTTCCGCGATAAAACCACCCGCACGTAGCACAATACTCCTAAATCGCCCTGTACAATGCATATAGATATTAATATACCTAAGGTTACTTTGGCGATTATTATCAATACGAAAGTAGCTTCTTCGATAGCAATTGTCTACTTTGATGACAATCACACAAGTTTCTTCTTATGTATAATGACCATCTCGTGATTATAAAGGTACCATTCACATCGATTTTTCCAAAATTTCTCCAATGTCAGGTACTCGGTACTGTGAAAGGTTGGTTTAATCTTTTATGTCCTTCTTTTTGTTTAGAAGTCCAAGGCCAGATTTCAATTTTTTTAAGCTTTATGGTATTTTGTTACTAAACTTATCAATTTTTATATATACATATATATGCATATATACTCCGACAAGCACGTAAGTTTTACGTATGTCCCTAAGACTGTGTACATATTCCCGATATAATGACCTACTCTATGGAATCGTCTCCATATGCTTCCTCCTAGCCTTTATGGATACACATACTATATGTGTATGCATACAATAACTACCGAATGCTTCCGAATACACTACAAATACCGTTGGCGAAATCGTGTCACCGTTTAAAAATGGTCTCACGAGGTGAAATTAATTTATCGGTTAGTCATTAAGGTACTGTGGCTCTGAACCTGGTGTATACTTTCTATTGTGCAACGTCAGCTGTAAACTTTTTTTATTATTATTATTATATTATTCATCGATTACACGAGAGATTCCCCGAACGGAAATTTTGTATGGACCTTAATTAGTATAACATGATTGATTAATTTCTGATGAATTGGCATAAATTCACGTCGTTCTTACCCCTACTGTGTGGTAGATAAGAAACCGTGTAAGCATGTGTGGTGGCCAGAAACATCAGCAGCAGGCAGATACTTCTCCTGGGAGCCATCTGTAAAAAAAAGAATTATTTGTGAAAAATAATTCTTTTCACACGAGCATAGGGAAAACTATATAGAATATAATTAAATATTTAAAGCAGTATAAATGCTAAAATTTTTAATATAATTCTACAATGCAGTATTTTTATCGCAATCATACTGAATTACATAATAGAAGCAAAATCTCAGCATTGCACGATATTGTCATTAATTAAGATTATGATAGTGAGATATAGGTGTAAAATACCTGTATTACGTTGTATATGCAAAATACAGGTAATTTATTTTTATATCTTTTTTTAATTCTACATATGCATATTAGTTTGAAAAATGTGCAGTTAATAATCGCACATGTAATCATTATTACAGAAGATAATGTCATAGAATAGCTATTATAATTTTTATAGTAAACCCATTTATACAGTAGAACCAATTCTGAAAATTCATACTGCGTGTATCGATACTCGCGTGCATTCTCGTATATATATATATATATAAATATATATACACCAGACATGTAAAAAATTCCGTTATTTGCCAGTCGTATGTATATATATGTGTATACACATATATGCTATGACATGTATGAAGGATGCTAAACGGTAGTGAGACCCAGTCAGAGTAATGCTGAAAAATGAAAAAAAAGGGATAGGAATTCAAAAAATTGAGGAAAGAAGAAAAAATAAGTGAAAACACAAAAAGAACCAATTGCGAGACCTGAAATGAATATATGAATAAATAAAAAAAAAATGAGTCAGTGGTGAATGATTGAAGGTTAACAAAGAGAAACGATGTTGTACCAGTTCAAATACCTGCTTCTACGAGAAATACAGGTAACCCAGTTACCAATTGTCCATTTTACACATTATTATTCCTCTGCGTGTCTTTCACCAGGACGTCAAAGCCACCTGAATAAGTTTCGACTACCGGATATATGAATTTTTGTAGTGCCTCGTGAAATACCTGACTTCCTGTTATAAAGAAATTTTTCGAGGCACCTATAACCCGGTTATCGTGAACGTTCGTCTCATTCTATGCGTGTAGTTCCTGTCGCCCTGTTGCCATGTTTGATAAATTTCTGTGAACTTTAGTTCATGAAGTCTTGTATTTATATTTCGTATCAGCCAGCTAAATATTGATACATGTATACGAGCGAATGAAATTAAATAAATTTTAAGAAACGCATGTGAACTTCCTTGTCCGTGCATCAATATTTATTTACCCCAAAGAACGTGTGAACATTCATTATTTTACACGCCTACGTATTTCTGAGAATTTATTCATACCCTAGTGCCGGAAAATTTGAATTTCACCTTTCATCCTTAGTTCAGTGTTTAAACATACCCATTAAGCTAATTGTTAGATAGCACTTATATACAGCTATATATTCTTTTTTTGTAGTATATTTATCATACATATATTTACATATGTATATATACATATATGTATACGGTGAGGAACACTTTCCTTGAAACAGTGTCGTTTCGCCTGTAATGTTCTCTAGTTTCAAACGGCAAAATTATTATAATATGGCCATCGATTCCAGCTGAGCGATATATATATGTGTGTATATATATATACATATAATACTGAATATACAAAGAATTAGATCAGTATTAAAATAGTGAAATACAAGTCGAATAAAAGTAAATAAAAAGATAAAATTGCAGAGAGTCTAACTGAAATAAAACGTCGATCATGCAGCCAGTGCGAACTGCCGGTTCCGTTATAACCGAGCGTCTCTCGTATTACATATCTTCAGGCTCTTCAAGCTTTTGCTTTTCCATTCTTCTTTCACAGTTCATACGTAACAGCGTGGGATACGTGTGTATACGTTTATAATGGTATACATATATGGTATTTACTAAGTCACTAACCACCTGATCAGATGAGGGAGCTCCTTCCTGGAGCTAACGCAATCGGGTAACTGTTCGACTCTTTTTAGTGTCTCCGTGAGAGACCTGCTATCTTCGAGACGATAGCAAAATATAAAATAGGTTTAAGCAATTGTAGGGACAACCGAAATTTGAGATAAATTATATATCACTAAAAGATGGTACGGCAATTACGAGAATGGCCTTTGGCAGACTTTCGCCCTGAATTCCTACCGATACTGCGTCATGTTTCTCCGGGAATCCAGTTTTAAAAATTTTTACTGGAACCTTTTTACTTATCTTTCTCGCACAGTAATTCGTCTACCTTTGAGATAACGCCGGGAAAATATCTCACCACTTCTTGTTCTTCCTGAGTTATTGAATCGGTACAAAAATTCTTACGTGTTCCTGAACATTGGATTTTAAAGATCTGACTAACCTGACTAATATACGAGGGTGGATTGATAAGTTTCCGGCCTGACCAAGAAATGGCGCCACTAGGCCTACCTGAAGGTGACATT
>JAYRCB010000837.1:97055-115349 GCA_036026315.1 Trachelus stipa
TAAAAAAAAAAAATTTTAAATAACCTTGTTTTTCTTAGTCAGGCCGGAAACTTATCAATCCACCCTCGTATACCACACATACAGCAAATATTGCAGATGTACATTGGAGAAAGCTTAGTTCGGTCGTCTAGATTATCGTATCTGGGTGACCCGATTGCTCCGTCTCGGAATGACTTCCTCGTCATGGTGAACTCAAAAAAACGAAATTACCTTCTGCAACTGACTTCTCAATTGAATTTTGTGCTTATATTAATTTTTTGCTCATACAATCTTCTGCATCTCCATTACTTAAGTGCTCCATTTTTTTCATCATTTTTCACATACTCCTTTAGACACTTGTACTGTAATATTACGAACCTCAGATGAATATAGCACTGTCTGGTCATCCGATAACTAATGCGATATTTTGTAATATTGCATAAGTAACTGAAATTAGCATTACTGATAAGATATCCAGATAGTAACCAATTCCATTTATTCAAAAAAAGCTCGTCTCAAAACGCCACTGTTCTAACCTAACCTAATGGTACAAGTTAAAGCAGTAAGCAAGTCGGCGCGTTAACTATACGAATTAACGAGTCCATTGGAACGGTGGCAAAGCTGGTGCGCGTCGTCAACCGTTACGGAGGCTTAACATAGTCATCGCATACCTAAGTTATATATATATATGAATTTTCCTTAGACATATAGTATCTTTCTTTAAAATAGAATCGAGGAAAACATATGCGTAGTAGGTGAATAAAAGAATGCAAATGATGAAAGATGAATTTAACGAAATAAATTATCTATGTCGGATAAGAGTAACGATGGCGGTATATAAAAAATGTTTTGTACTCTATATACCTATATATGTATAATGTATATACATACGTACTATCACGGATATTAGAAATGAAACTCATAGAAATCTACGACGCATGATGATAAAAATATTACGAGGAGGCAGCGGAGCGTACAAAATGGTCACCCATACTCAAACGCCTCGTTTACTCTGGGCCAAAGGCACCAACTCGGCTTTCTCCAGATTTCATGGCGAGATTACCTTCCGCATGATCGTGACCGATTCTCGATCACGCCCTGGTTCCGGTATAATGTGTTATAATGCGTGTATATCTAGACCCACGCGAAATCACTTATTCAACGATCGCGAAATTACAGTAGGAAGTAATGCATCGTGGAGTAGGTATTACGATCTTGGTGTAATTAGATTGAGACTCGTTATAAAAAAATAATAGATGGGTAAGGTATGTAATAATTGGTATGTGATAAATTTGATAATCTCTTACCGTGACAGGTGTTTCTTCGATATATTATTTTTTCCACAATCAAAAACCGTGCATCACGTATGACTATTTAATTTCATTAATAATCAGTCCTCTGATTCTTTATTAAGATCCTCGAGGTATTGAACGGTACTTTTGAAATCACCAGGTAGAAGTCTCCAACAAATAACACTATTGATCCGACAAAGCACAACGTACAGAAAATATATTATTATTATTAATATTAAATCAATCGTCACGTGCAACTGTTGTTTAATTGGTTAAACAAATATTTATTCAGTATCACAACTTTATTCTTTACACTTTACTTCTATCTTTAAATTTTCCCGTGATTATCCTTCGGATGACCGGATCAATAGTATATCGAACACGAATCTGGATATTTATCGATATGACATTAACCGATATACCTGTAAGTCTCGTATCCTACAGGATAAACTAGGAGGCCTCGTGCGCCATCGACCGATCACTAACTATCTACTATTCATCCATCCGGCTGGTTAAGTGGATGGTACCTGTCTGGCAGAGTACTCGTGGTATGGCATGGCATGTGCTGGAATTGCATGGTAAAGTCATAAGAGTCTGTTATAGTAGAGGTGGTCATGGTACCTGGTGGTGGCGGTCACAGGAACAGTGGTAGTGGAGACTAAACCAAAAGGTGGCGGGTACTGGAAAAAGAAAGAAGGGATGAGTCCTTACGGGTCGGCAAACGAGTAAAAGAATGAACGGTATAGTATATAGAGTGAGGGAAGAGCTAAAGAGAAAGAATTAAGAAACAGAAGTTTGTCGGCGAGGTGAAGAAGGGGGAGCAGAAGTAGCGTCATGGCGAAGGGTCAGGAGGAGTAAGGAGTGGAGAAAGCAAAGTGGGTCAGTGGCCAGGTCACGTGGAAGAAGGGGCCCAGCATGCACGATAGCGACACACTGTCCTACTGAAGGGGGTCCGTTCATTGAGTCGCCATCTTCCATACAGTACATAGATTGAGTAGCATTGGATTCCTTGTGGATCCTTGTGGAAGATTGAAAATCTAATCTCGGTCCTTGGATTAATTTTAGGTTAGGTTAGGAACTATTATAGTTTGAAGTACATAACTGTAAAGTGAATTGGAACAGTGTCGTTGTCGCACACGAATGAACGCGACTTTGTAAGGGGCCTTGGGTGAAAACCTCCTCGTCAATCGAAGACAGGTTTCACGAGAAGGACATATTTGCATTCGATATTATTTCAATGGGGATAATGCCACCGGACCGAGTTTCACCTGGTTGTGGAGTCCTGACAGGAATTGCACCTCTTTACACTCTGCATTACCCCATTCTCGTCATACTATTTTCGTGACTAACCACATTATTTTATGTTAGGTTAGGTACCCGAGCGTGGGTCGTTCCTAGCCGAAAGTTCAACCTAGGTATGCTTTAATCAATAACGGTCCTTATTCGAACATCATATCTCTTTTGCCCATCCTTACAGCGAACAGGATATCCTGTGACGATCCTTTGCTATGACGATAGTCTGGATACTTTGATTAAATTAGTATGAATTATATATAGAGTTATTAGCGAATTAGCATTCGGCTATATATACTGTACAAAAGTGGACCCATGAACAAGGGTAATAAGAATTTTTGTAGGTCCTATAAAAAGGCCCTCGCCTGAAGCTATTAGTACACTACGGCAATCAATAACGGAGCTAATGCCCCGGAGCTCTAGGATGATCGAACAGAACCAGATATTTTCTAAAGGTGTCCCAGCCAGGGGAGCGTTAATTGGGTTCCTGGGAGGAGTTTTCCTAGCATCTTCGATCGGTACTGAATACGAATGCTGGTCGGTGTCTTTTGCACTCTTTCTTTGTTGCCCCTGTGTACTTACATATCTTTCATTTCTTGTTCTCTCTCTCTCTCTCTCTCTCTCTCTCTCTCTCTCTCTCTCTCTCTATCTATCTATCTATCTCATACTCTATGTCTGTCTACCTAGTGCAAAGCAACAACCAACAACCCGCTTGTAGGTAACTGGGTCAAATTTGCACAATTTCCATCGAACCTGGATAATCGGACCTTTTTCTCCAATCATTTTTCATAGCAGCACCAGATATTTCCATGAAGTAGGGGCTTTTCCGATTTATAGATACGAATACCGACCTGGGTGCACATTCTATGCTATTTCAAAAAACTGGGTCACCTCACATAACATTATGAAGAGCTTCATTTAGTTTCGGTGTAGATTTTCATTGGGCGCGTCTCGAATCCTTATGATAATGCACCATCATCATCGAAGGACTGATACAGGCGTCTATTTTCATCAATATCTTCTTGCACTGCCTCAAGCGATTTAGGTATGGCGCGATCCTAGTTGAAATCTCTTGAGAAACTAGATAAAAACTCTGTATTCGCATCCCCTAAACCATAATCCTATAATCTCCCAGAGTCAAGAATAAGGCCATTCCTGTTCCTGGGGGATGAAGTCTGCACCACTTCAGTTTGACCCCAGATCGCTACGTCGAAGTAGCTCAAATCGTGAGTCGCTTGCCATAGACATTCCGAGATAATAGACTGATCTTTCTATAATATAATTTTAAGTAAAGCCAATACAAGTTTACAAATTGCCTGATTCCTAATAATGACAATGACCGTCCCATCAGTGTCTATCATGCATTAACCTGTCTGTCCAATCGAAAAAGATGATCCGCGTCATGAAATATGTATATGATATACAATTGTCATATGACCTAGAGACGTGACCCTATCAAATTTCACCGAAAGGTGGAAGAAACTTCCGTGATCTTATTGTTAGTCAGTACCAGGAAAGAGTAACAGGCTCGCCTAACATCCCATATAGTGGGGAAGCATATCGAAGGCCAATTTCCGACCCTGACCGTGACTACCATAAAACTAGGTCAGGTACACTACCATTGCATTAATACCTATGCCGACCGTGATCTTAGCACACTGAGTAACATTATGATCCTTTCATGATATTTCTACTGAACATGATCATCGTATATCATACTTCACAATGTAACTGAAGAGCGTAGAAGCATTAGTGTACACGGGGCGCCGTTCACTATAGTGTCTGCAAGTATCATTCTCAAATACAGAATAGTAAATTACAAATAAATTCTCTGCTTGCACGTGCAGCGATTTCATAAGGAAAAGACGGAGGTAGGTTGGCTTTCTCCAAAGCCACTTAACCCGGTCCAGTAACATCCATCCATAGACTTGTCACGCCTGCGACATCTAGGATTGCGTGGAAAAAATAAATAAATTTCTGAAAAAGAACATTTGAATCTGACTCCATCTTATTGGCGAGTAGTTTCCCTTGTTACTGCATACGTATAATGTAGCTATATACGAATGCGCACAGTATATATCTATTCCAGAGTGTAACAACATTCTATCGAGTCTGGAGAAAAGTTATTACTGGTTAAAAAGTTATAAGGTTAGATTGCTATTTACGTTTCCTTTTTCACCTTATCCTCTAGCTTTTCCGTTTCTCTCTCCATTATTTTCATCCACTGTAGACTCTACGCCTCCTCGACTGGAAATAATAGACGACGTCAACAAGCACGATGCTGTGTTTTATTTCCAAAGGAAAATTGAGCCGGTTACTGTTTCATGTAGAGTAAATGACGCCTGTTTTGTACACTGTGAGAGTTTATAGGAATGTGCTATATTTCGGTGCTTCGAATGACAATCGGGTGACGTTATCTGTGCACTATTAATCAGAATGCAAAAACGTCCTGACTTTTCTAGGACAGTCACCACTCTTTTTACAACTACTCTCGGCTTCGTTCTGTCCTTATTTTTCTCATGAGAAAAGTAAAAACGCTGTGGCCTCATTTTACTAGAGAACCTCTTCCTGCCACCTCACGAGAACTAATAAATGGGTTAGGCAAATTAATTGCGCACACGTTCACCCTAAATATTATCATATACGAAATTACAATTCCTGGATATTTTTATGTTTTACTTTTATTCCAAGTAGTTAGAGAGTAGAGAACATCTACTGATAGCTTATAATAGAAGTGCTTTGAGGTTATGTAAATATTGATAAAGACATAAAAGATGCTTACTGCACTTGTAGAAGAGTGAGGAAGAAAAATGAAAAATTTAGTTACAAGTGACCAATAATCTTCGGCACTTGAGAAAATTTCTACAAACATTAACAGAATGCGTTAACCACTTCCGGTACTGATCGCGTAAATCGAAGGACAACAGATTCTTCCCTCGACAGTATCTGTCAAGTGGAAAAATGTAAAGATTAAAAACTTTATTTTTTTTAATCGGTGCGATCTTTTTTTTTATAATGAGAGATAATACAATTCACAGCAAACCAAATAACAAATGGGAACTTTGGGTATTTACAGGCTTGAAGAATTTCAATGTGGAACACACCAAAAAATATTGTCACGAGATCCCATTTCGTACCATCTTAATGAAAATAAATTACGCATACGTATTTTGAGTTTATGATACGTACACACACTCATACTTACATACACACTTTCACATATATATATATTTTATAAGTCTATCATTTTATCTATTTATATATGTATATTTATATAAATTAATTTAAATAGAGATTTTAGAGATTTCTTATATACGCAGTATATATCGTCAGTTCATCTTTGCTTGAGAATCGGCAATGCCAGTTTCAAGTAACCACGAAGTGATCCTTTCCCTTTTTTCCTTTTCTATATTGAACTTTTGAGAAAGCCATTACCAGACGTACCAATAGAGCATCGAGTTGAGATCAATGTGAGTGGTTTGTAATCTTTTCGATCTACTCGGCGGTAATGGCACTGACAGCAATATCATTCTTATATTATTCAATGCGCCGCCATTTATCCTATAGCGCCTAGTACGCCCTCTCCAATTGTCCGTGAATAAATAAACATATAAATATTAAAGGCGCTATTCATTCTAATCGATATTGATTTTCATCACGCGCTTCTATCTACATACGCATTTAAAAAAAAAGCATCTCGTCATCACCGGTTTCCGATTTTCATAAGGGTTTCTCTTTTGTCTTTACCGATGTAATCGGTCAGTCCTACTACGAGATATTTCCGATTGGTCCTTGAATGAATTACGTTTAATTCTTACTCAAGGATCATTAATAATTGCAGTATTATAATTCGTGAGAATTTCAACTGTTAACTCCATGATCGCAGGAAGGAAGCGTAATTCATTTACTTGACGTGTTACGAGACTTGGTACGACTCGATTATCCTGTCAGCATTCATTTTACGAGTCTCCGTAAAGCGTTGCAGTCGGACAGTTTGGATTAACCTCGAAATCGTTGTTAAATATTAAAATTGTAAAATTTGGTTAATCCACTCTCGAAATTCTGAAATTCGTGTATAAACGCCTGGTTGATTGGGTTCGGCACAGCCGATACCCCAACTGATAACACCTGCAAGTATCCATCGTTTATCTCTTGGTCTTTGAATAACCATAGGACCACCACTGTCTCCCTGAAACAAGAAAGAAGATGAATAATAAAATTGTTTCTTTTTCTTTTTAGTGTTACCACGTATGCAGAAAATTATGAGTTTACCTCGCACGAATCAAAACCACCTTTTCTCCATCCAGCACAAATAAATATATTAGGTATATGCTCGATGTACCCTGCATTCCTGTACATGGCCTCACATACGGTATTATTAATGACGGGTACAGAAACTTCCTGCATCACCGACGGCAGTGGCCCATCTGAAATTAATGAAAATAAAGTTGAGCTAATCTTTAAGTGCCATTTCGATTGGATAATTTTTTTTGGGACTGAATATAATAAAGTGTAGCCACGTGCGAGTGCACCTCTACGTCAAATCACGTTTGATGTCTCTATGAAAAATTGGTCCAATCGAAAATGCTCTAAACCAATAATCCTTATGTTACGTAGTGCCAAATGATAAAGCTTTATCATTCTTCTATACAATATAGTAATACCAATCACCTTCGTATAATCTTCCCCATCCAGTGACGTAAGCTGTCAGTCCTACGTAATTATCATCATCGTCAGGTAGACATATAGGAAGTGCGTTTGGTTGGAATGGCTCGAGTGGTTCGTAGAATCGTAAAAGGGCTAAATCGTATTCAAATGTTCGCGCGTCAAATTGCGGATGACTAGCAACTATTTGAACTCTTCTTTCTTGATAGCCATATGGTTCGTCCTCATTTGCGAGGTCGTGCTCGCCAATTCTCAATAGAAGATCACTTGGTGGTACGCTGTAATATTAATAATTTTATATTATTTTAGAGTAAGTAGCTTAAAAAAGTAGTTTAAAAAGAATTGCTTCGAATGCATACAACTAAAAATTTGTATAAACTTACTTTTCAACACAGTGAGCAGCTGTGATTGCCCAATTTTGGTTAAGAAGAGCAGCACCACATTTGTGCAGATAGGTAGAAGTTCGCCATTGTCTTAAAGATATCTAAAAATACAATACAAAATACAATACAGGCATTACTTTCGTATACTATTGAGAATTATGAATATGTCAAATTAACGAGACGCGATTATTAGTCACAATAATTATTACAACTATAATCTCCATCTACGGTAGTTTAATAAAATTGTGATCAGTCCTAATTCAAGTGTATCAATTGGATTAAAAAATAATAGTAACTGTGTTGACTATCACAGCATCTATCGATAAGAAACTGTTTTACGTAATACATTGTAAGATTTAGCAGACGATAGCTATTTGAATCGACGGTGATCGTCATTTTTATATCTACCTGCCAGGGCCATTTTCCAAATGAGCTCCTTTCACCACCGACGATCCTCGATTCCGGAAATAATCGTCTTCCACAAACTGCAAGGATAAAAATCGTCGAATTTATACTCTTTACGATATTCAGATTCGCTAGTGCCGCCATGTTGGTCTAACACTATGTGTATAGATATATACAGATAAGTTAAATTCATTCGATTGGCTAGACCGGATGAACCGGTATAATAGCGCATGACTTTTTTTTAATCTTAATACATACCAAGTCGTTAATCAATTTTACTTAGCGTTTTATCAATTACGTATGCGTCTGTTGACTGAAGAAATAAAATTATAGTCTTGAGTAGTCTATTGAGATATTACCAGTGATGATATCATCGGTTAAACTCTTGTTGATAAAAGAAATCGCTGATACGTTACGAGTGATGACAATTACTTATTAAAATCAATAGAAAAATATTATATACGCTTATCAATTGTCGTGAAAAATACAATTAATATGAACGCATTTCTTCATTGATGCAGTAAACTATGATCGATTGCCTTTGATTAATTATGTATTTGTAGGATGCGTATATTTATGATGTATTGAATAGAATGTATTAAAAATGAAAGGAGGCAACATATCTGAATTATTTGTGTTTTTGATTGGCAAATTTTTCTATGGTCATCAAATGCGATTTAGTGCAGAGTTGTATTCGCATGGGGCTGTGTCTTATACTCGGTACAAGAAAATTCTACCAATCAAAAATGCCAGGAAATTTAGTCTACATACTTCAGTAGAATTCTATGCCACAGAGATTCCTGCTTTATCGACGGTAAACGTATTCCTCTTTTACCCTGTGAGATAAATTCTATGGAGAGCGTGGAGAATAACATTGCGGTTATTCAAGTGGTTTACCTTGCTTGTAGTCGGACATATTGAGAGTTTCCATGGGTACTGGAAGATCCGTAGACATGGTAACTGTTGCGATAGTAGACAGCACAGCAGGAATAGTCGGTCTTGTTGTAATCCGTTCTGTTGTGGCGCTTTCCGTCGTCGTCGTCATCGGCTTAACTGCAGATTCAAGTTAAACTCGAATTTATAAGGTAGGTAAAGTGCACCATTAAAACTGCACTTGGTAAAAGCAACTTGCGTCTATGCTAAGTAGATTAAGTTCTATGTATGCAATAGTATTTCTATATTACATATAATGTACGAGTTTTGTATATGGAACAAACTTTCTTACTTGTTGTTATTGGCTTTTTTGGTGGTTTCGTTACTGGTATTATTGTCATTTTATCATCTTCATCTGGTTTTCCAGGAGATGGAGACTGAATCATTATCCAACCATCTGGTGTAGTTATCGGTGTCCATTCCGTCTCTGCTGCTTCTGGAAATACCGTAATTCGTTAAATGGAACTGGGTGAGCGTGGATGCGGTCAAATAGAATAGCAAAACTGATAAACCGGCATAAAACAGGTTGAGATTATTAATGGAGTGATCTGACTTATTAGATTTTTAAGATGATGGCTTGGAAAAAGACGGAAAAAGATGATTATATATATGAGGCGAGAAGAAGATGAATATTATTGTCGGTGAGAAAACAATTATCGCAGTTCGTTATCTTTTCTGTCAACCTCTACAGGAACTCTAAAGAAGCGTAATCACTGATAATTTAGTCGGATCAAGTATTAAGATAATATTTATAAAAGATTTATATACAGATTAATTTTCAATTAATTATTATCTTATACGTAACGGATATTGAAACAATTGGTTAACCTAGATCTCTTTGGTCTCACTCCCATTGATGACGATATTTTGTCATTCAGGAGAATAATTATAATTTCGACTATGGTAAAAACTTAATTTTCCTAATATTCATGGCAAAACTTACCGTCTGAACTTGAAGTTGAGGATGAAAAGTTTGGTACTTTGGTAGCTGTCTCGTCAGAATTTGAAGTCCATGTAACAAGACCTGGTGAATGAGTCGTCTGTAGAATATCATTGGCAGTATCGACTTTGTCGACTTCCGGTTCTTTGCCAGGAAGTATTTCATTCGTGAGAGTCGATCCATTTAAAGGTGAGAATGTAACTGAGGCGGTTGAGGACGACAATAATGCAGAAGTGGGAGAAGACATTGTTGGGGTCGTACCAACAGTGGAAACTGGAGGTTTGATAGATGGTTTTGTTGGTTTTCCTGGTTTTTCCGGTGGTCTTGGTTTAGTTGATGATACCGTAGGCTTACTGCTAGAAAGGACAGGTTTAGCTCGTTCCGTAGTGGAAGTCACAGGTCTTGGTGTAATCCTCGTAGTCGTAGGCGCCTTCGTAGGCTTAGCGGATGGTTTGGGTCTCATCGTCTGATGCTTTATCGTAGTGATAATGGATCTGACTGTAGTAGTAGACTTAGTCGAGCTAGTAGTAGCATTATTACGTACAGGAAGTGTCGGCTTTTTTGTAGGTTTATAACCACCGAACGGAATATCCTCCTCAGTGGCAGCTGGTGGCTTTGGCCCAACAGTAGACAAATTACTTTCAGTACTTGTTGCAGGAGTTTCGCTACTCGGCACCACCTTCGACGTTGAAGATATAGATGACGCAGTGGTAGAATAAGGTCTAACGAACCCAGTGGTCAAGGGCCTTGCTGTAGTAGTCGTCCTCCTCGTGGAAATTGGTCTTCTTGTAGTAACAACAGGTGGTTTCTTATGAGTAGTTTGATTTGGTCTCTTAGTAGTAGCTAGATTAGGTCTACTAGTTGTCGAATTCCTGGGTGGGAATCTCGTTCCAGAAGTAATTTTCTGTGTACTAGATGCAGAAGGTCTACTCGTTGTCACTTGGATGGGCTTGTACGTCGTGGGCTTGACATTGTCCGTAGAAACCAGAGAAGGAATCATGCTCACATTCTGATCATTAATAGGTTTTTGAGAAATGGAAGGTCTGGGTCTGGTTGGTCTACCAGTGGTGTGGTTGGTGGTGAAAACAGGCTTTTGTGGTCGACTGGACGTAGTCTGAATTTGTTGAGTTCCAGTAGTAGAACTAATACTAGGTCTTGGTGTAGGCTTCGCTGACGGTATGGATATAGGTCTCACTGAGGGTCTACCTGGAGATACATTCTGTATAGTTTGAAACGTGGACAGGCCCACAGTTTCTGTAGTGGGGTCGGAAACATTGGGCCTGTTTGTAACCACCTTCTGTGGATTCTGAGTAGTTTCTGGTTTATTACCAGAGCTGCTCAATGCACTGTCTGTGCTAGAAATGAGGACTGGCTTCTTTTCTGGTTTAGGCCTAGGCTTAGGGAAGTATCCAGGTATATTATTGCTCTCGATGGAAGTTAGATTTGTGACATGGGGCCTACTGGGCCCCTCTTCGATAGTATTATCTTGAGGATATAGGTCAAGCTCATCATTCATCTTACAACAACTTCCAAAGTAGAAACGGTCGATGCACGTGCCCAAGTGTGTGCCATTTGCCTTGACACAAGTGAAGGCAAACATACATACACCTGTCTCACCGCTCCTACGCGATACGCACGGCAAGTGCCTGATGTTCCTTCCTATTCCTGGAAAAATAAAACAGAATACACAGATTTTTATAATGATATAATAAACATCAAAGAATGTCAGATAAGTATACACAGACTAGCTGGAATGTTAAGAACATTGGACTTTATTGAGAATTCATGAAGTCAAGAAGAAGGATAACCAGAGGAGATTCTCATCTTTTTCTCTTATTATGTTATCAAGCAACAGCACAGCGAACCGACCTAACTGTGCATTTCCGCGCAGTTCACATTCCGCCCCGTTCTTTTAATCGCTTATTAAGGAGAAATTCTTGTTTGACGCACAAGAAAATCGATTTTTTCATTATATTTTGTTAAAACAAAAACTCTTGAGAACGTGTATTTACGTTTTTAGGTTGAAATAAATTCAAAAAAATAAGGAAATTTCAAAGTAGTTTACAGTTTTACACCACCAGTTGAAAACAGACCATGCTTACCTACTGTTACCGCTTAGATTATCACGGATAACAGAAGTGGAGTAACGGTTGGAATTCGTGTTATCTATGGATACTTTCAGTGTCTCGAATAAAATGAAGGAATCCTTTATGCGCCAAGAATAGCAGGTTAATCTTTGCCAGCTGTAAGTATTCTTAATCATTTCGTAGACTAAATGTCAAACATTAAACGCGTTTTACTCGAAACAGCATTTTTGAACAACGTCGGCCCCATACCTTAAAAATTATTGATTCAATCGACTCCAATTATTGCATGCATATAAAGTACATGTGCTTCTATTACGTAGAACGGGATGTCTGACTTATCTCGAGTAAGTTTTTTGAATATCAAAAATTTGTTCTAAAAGCTGCCATTTCTTCAACCAATTTCTTAGATTCCGATTCCCATAATAGCGACGTTTCTGAGAAATAAAAGTGTCTGTTTTTTTTGTTCGTTTTACAATGCCACAAGTGAAGTTATAACGCCAACGTACCAACAATATCATTGTCCGATACGAGATACGAAGCGACTGATAATTCAGAAAACCTGGGATTTAGTTAGTGGAAAAAACTCACGTAGAATCTTAGAACTTTAGTACAAACTTCTATAAAATTCGAAAGCGATTGGGTAAATCCTTTTCGTATAAAAAGTCCTGAAAATCACCTATGTTTACTGCTTCAGATGAAAGTTCTATAATACGCATTACGCTTTTTTACAAATTATTGATTTACGGTATTTTAAGATTAGACTTATCGTACTTAGAGATAAATTTTAAAACCATTGGTGCGATTACTTAAACTTTATAGAGAATAATAGTAATGCCTCATTACTAAAAATACGTTATCACAGTGACAATACTAAAATTCTAATCTCAATTAATACATAGTAACAGTTTTATGTTGGATAATGTAAGATATATATCGTATATTATATTACCGTAGATCGATTGCATATTGTAAAAAAGATGTCAAATATTTTCTTTCATTCTCACACTCACGCACGCAAATACGTACACACGAACACATCCAGCAATATATTAAGCGAACTATGTATAACTCGTTGAGAAAACGTTAGGATGAAATCGAAAATGGAAATACATACATAATCGGTAAGAACACTCAAAGGTGTCACCATCCTTTCTGTATGAACTTTTTTTTTCTGTATGTATCATATATTCTATATTTTGATTTTTCAGGGTCATTCATATGAAATGCTACGTATCTCCGCATTGCCGAAGAGCGAATCGATGTCAGCCAAGCCGAAGCATCGCAGTACCGTTATGTCTCAATGTATGAGCCTATAGGCCAACTATAGTTGGCTGACTTTAAAGTGGGTCACAGTCATAGCCTAATGTAACAGCTTGGCTTCTTCTTAGGCGTTTTATAATACCAGTCAAGCCTATGGTTGTTTCATTCCTTTCATTCTTTTCGCTCTTTTACCCTGAAGGATAAAAAAAGGGCACATTCCATAACGTCAGACACCATGACGATTCATATACCTGACCCAAGTTGCGGCAGGTACCTGTACTGTACATACCCAGACCCATGTAAGTGTTCCTTTGGATAACTTTAAAAAAGGAAAATCTGTTCGAATAAAATATTTGGAGAAGAGAAAAATCTTTCGGATCTTGCTGAGATTGCATACAAGTAATATATATAGTAGGATATATTTATAAAGATAACTGATTGTAATCCTTGATGATAATTAAGGCATTAGAAAGCATAATTTTTTCCGATCAAATAGATATTTATACGGGTACTTTGAAAATTTTAATATTTTCTTTGGCAGGACCTCCAGTGTCTACTTTTTATAATCTGTTAGCAATTTTTGTGTTATTGATCCTTGGAAAATGACACTTTCTGGAATGATTTCCTAAGAAGGTTATATTAAGTACTCTCTCACGCTCTTACAATTCTCTGATGTAATCTTTACCGCAAGGTAACGTTTTATCCACGGTCAATGTCTTTTCTCGACATTTGCAGCCTTTACAAGGTAAACCTGTAGTAGACTAAAATGAAAAATATCGCTTGCTTCCCCCCTCTCGTCCCTTTTATTCGTTACTTTTATAAATAATATCGGCCTCCCTATTAAGAACACTAAGCGTCAACTTTACGCAGACGACTTACAAATATACGTTAGTCCTTCAATGGGTAGTCTAGACGAATCTGTAAACGTTATCAATGAGAACGTAACTCGTATTAGTTTTTAAGAAAAAGATAACTTCCGCTTGCTAAAACTGCAGAAGGTTCAAGCAATTATCTTTGGTCCCGAATGATACATATATGCCCTGAACCCGGATCGACTCTCCTGCCTTGGGGATGGAATCGTTACAATATCTATATTCGCTAATGCTCACTTTGGTACAATTCTCGATTCGAAATTCACATTTCAAACTCACATAGATTATATCTACTTCAAAGTAAATTCCACTTTATATAAACTAATCTACTTCCGACAATATATCGACTTCACCACTCGGAAATATCTAGCACAATATCTCATGAACTTCGCAGATAGACTATTGCCTCCTAGCTGTCACCTTAGATATCGGTTCTACGCGAAACTTATAGCTTCAGGGTCTAATCAATCGATGCATAAGTTGCATATGTATCTTATCGATTGCATTAATCGATGCTACCGATGCAGATGCAGCCCCTAGAGAAGAAGATGTAATTCCACCCCACTGAAGTTTGGGCTCAAATTAGCTGATCGGTGCAATTAGTTTAGTTTACTCGCTACCTTCAAGGTTATTACCCATGGACGACCCAAGTATCTGAGAGACCTTCTAGCTGTTTTTACTCTCGTAAAGACACCAGGTCAATCAGGTCATGCAACAACAGGCACCTTACACCTCTGGCTTCAAAAGACGTAGAACAAGCGTATTTTCCATTCTGGCTGATACACTTTGGAATTCACTTCCTTAAATCATTATCGACTCACCCTCGATCCCTATGTCCACAAGGGCTCTAATCACTCACTTATTCAACGATGAAAGCACAACTCTGCCTGCACGTCTTTGAAAGTCTTGAAGAAATAAACTAATATTCAACCTGCAATCAATACAATTATAAAGAGAATCTAATGCTGGATGGCTACCTGCCTGATGCCTTGCACGTTGATTTATCCCGCTGTAGTAAATCAAATTTGGAGCATATATATATATATAATATGGTTGCCGAATCACATATATGATGTTTACGAGGATAAATGTTTGAGGGTGTGAACATCTCAGGAGGATTTTGGGTGTGGATGAGCAGTGAGGAGAAGGACGATTGTCGAGGAATGACAGTCCGTACAGTTGACCACTAACGAAGATTGTAATAAAAAGCGAATAATATAAAAATTACGTGTATTTCATCTAGTTGCTCTTGGCTCCTCACAGAATTCATCCTACGTTATATTACAACATAGTCTGTTCTATCTGTAACACAATACTGCTAAGAATTTTGAATTCGTGTAAATTTAAATAATAGTCTTTATATCAGTCTACCTAATTCAGGCAAAATAATGCGGAAATTGTGATCTGTTTATTGTCTAATAAATCCAGTGCTTCTGAATAAATCAAACCAGAAGGCGTGACCCAATTTCAGGTCAGTAGGTCAAACTCTGAGTGTAACCACAGCCAAAATAAAAAAAAGCAAATATGCATAGTAAAGCTTATAGATCTCACTAGAATGTGTGTTACCGGAAGTGTCACATGAGTCACGAAGAAAGAAGAAAGTAGTGACGTGGGAATTTCATTCGTGACTAATTCTAATAGCATATTGAATATAATCAGTAAAACCATGAGTCTTTAGCTGATAGTCACAAAAAAAAGTAAAAATAAATCTGTCCCCATGAATTTTATCCAATACAGTTAATTCGGAAAAACAGGATAATAATGAGTCGCATCGTTGACCGGCTATGACCTACTTCTATAGAAAACTGACCAGTCCGCCCACGTTCCGTTCGGGAGACGATCCAAGGTAGGGTCAATGTCGTTACGTGATACGTATATATCCACACACGGTTGATTATATATGTATATCCTTAGCACAGGTATTTGCGTACCAGGAGCGAGCGAACAAAGCTCCGTTACACAGCTGACTCATGAGGAAAAGTCCAAGAATGATGGAAGCCATAGAGGCCAGTCGGTTAAATTCGCTGACTAATAAAGCCACTATTTTCCAGATGGCTAAAGTCAAAATTCGGGAGACATAACATAACGGTAGCGGTTTTGCAAGCTTGCGGGTGCGGCTGCCCGTTCGATTCAAGAAATTCACGTCAGCCACGTTCCACGCTTACGTACTGTGGTATATCTAATATAATGCGATTAGCACGTAGGACATATTCAAGATGTAATAACGTATTCCTGGTATCGACTCACTACATCCGGACTGACTGACTGACCTAATATCAGACAGTCACGTTAGCCTTGACCTTAAAAAAGTCTAGATAAAGAATATATATACCTCCCGGTAGAAATTGTGGTGAGTATATAGGGTTAGCAAGAATCCTGTACTCCAAAAGTCCGCATAGTAGTCCAGCAGCCACGAGGAGTCTCTCTACGACCTTCATCTGGAACAGGTGAAAAAGAGAGTAGGATGAAAACGATATCGTTCCTGGCTGCTAGTTTCTTGGAAATAATACGTCACAGTTCGCATAGAAGCTTAATTACAGTAAAAGATCCACATCGAGTCTCACGACTCTTATAGCGTTCTATCTTCATACCCTTGAGAACATTCTCACGAGGGTGGTGAACTTGTCCCTTCATCGAGAATTATGATAATTGCATGATATACCTTACGATCTCTTCGCACAGTAAGTACCAAGCACCGCACCTTCTGAATTCTCATTCTTTTCATTAACTCCCCTCTCTCTTTCTTGTTCTTGACATTTTTCTCCATCTCTCTTTGATATTCACCGAATGCCTCTAGCCAGGCGACAGAAAATGAATCGATGCTTTTGTCTTTGAGGTTACTTACGGAGAGGTTCGACTTTACGATTTGTGCCTGAGACGGATCCGAGGTCGCTGACCGGTTCTGGGCCCGGGAAGAGGATCATTTACCAAGATCAGTTATACCATCTACAAGTAAGTACGTACATTGAACCAACCACGAATCACCGGATGTCTACGAACGAGAATGCTGGCTCTTGGTTGCTGTTTGTGTCTTGCTTTCAGGTAAATCTCATCCCCAGGGTCATACGTGTAAATTAGCCATTTCCGCTTACGTTTTTTTCCCGTTTTCTTTTTCCTGATATTATTATTGTACCACGTAGATTCTTATATCGATAGACAAAATGTTTCATACAAAAATTATATTCCTTTTCTACATTTTTCTCTACTCCGTGTTAAAACAACTCTATCCGTTACTAATGTTAAAGCTAGGTACCCGGCTAACTATATAGCAGTGATATAGAAAAAGTTAGTTACAGTTATTCGGGAGACGAAATTCCGAGGCTATTCAAGTGGCCAAGATCATACAATGTCACGGAGCATTGCTTGGCATTGCTTCACGCCTTGAATTTAACGATAGCGTTATTTTCTAGGAAGAAACAGTGCTCTCTTGTTATATGTATACCGATTTGAACATTGCTAATTCTAAAATATTTCACTCCTGCACAATTTAATGCGCGGATCGTAATAGAAGCTCTGCTAAGAAGATACATTAATGGATACCAAAATTAAGAATTAAAAATCTAGGTACTTTAATAACAATTATCATTATTGTTAAAAATTGTTGCGCCTCGCAATAAAATACTACTCTTGCTGAGGATTTTAAAGAATTTTAAGGGAAAAGGGAAAAGTTTCTTTTACATACTGCACGACTTCCTGGGATTTCACCTAAGAAAATCAACGTAACCTTGCTCATGAAATTACTTTAATTCCGTATTTCCTTGAGTACGGCGCAATATACGACTCGCGGAAATACGTAATTGTATAATTAGATTAATAAACCACCCTAAGTATTATGATAGGTCTAATAGTTACCGTACTCACAGTTACCCACCCAGGAATGACACATGGTCTTATTAATAATATTAGAATTAGTTAGTTATTCGTGAAGTAACAGGATCAAAGTGACTATTCTTGCGTACGGAACAAAGTTTTATCGTATCTAATAGTTCAAGAATTTCGTAACGGGTTAACTCTGCATAACTTATAACATCTAACTTTCTTAGGTACCTACATATAGATTGCTAATATGAGAACTTGTATATCCTAGATATTATAACCATAGATGTACAACATACGAGGGTGGATTGATAAGTTTCCGGCCTGACCAAGAAATGGCGCCACTAGGCCTACCTGAAGGTGACATTT
>JAYRCB010000837.1:115449-126301 GCA_036026315.1 Trachelus stipa
AATAAAAAAAAAAAATTTTAAATAACCTTGTTTTTCTTAGTCAGGCCGGAAACTTATCAATCCACCCTCGTAGTATAGATAGTCAATTGAATTTTCACGAGGAAGTACTAAAATTCTTTTGTTATTCCAGTAACGTCTTCCTGTACTGTGCGTTAAGTACGTGTTACGAAGACCAGAAAGGTTCGTTCCTACGTAACGAACTGATGATGTCGCATGGATTTGTGAAAGTCGAATCCACAACGAAGAAATGTACCGCTATCCGCGAACGACATACGGGTTACTTTAGTAACCAGAGGAGCAGTGTACGCCAAAAGATATGTAGGTAGGTAGGTAGGTAGGCAGATATTCGTAAGCACGTTCTGCTGGTATTTAAAGTAATATTGACGTACGATCATAAAAATGTCTTTGTAAATAGAGCAACGAGAGAAGCGGGAAATTCAAAGGTTGTCGACAGCAGCAATGCATCGGAGTGACTACTATCACTCTAGTTCATCAATGTACGTAGAACTGAGCTATAAAGAATGAAGAATCCATGAAAGAAAGGATGAAAGATCCTTGGCACTTGACCTTGAGAAAGAATTATTCAAAAGAGAAGATTCTTACCTCGATCTACTCGTCGATTGGATCCTTCGAGGATGAAAATGATAAATTAATATCGATCAATCAGATTCCTCTGCACTGCATCGTTCCATCTATCACGCAACAATGTCTCTCGTGCTCCACACGCGAATAAAACACTCGCGAATCTATACCGATTTCATTAATGAAATATTTTAATCTTACTGTTACTATTATTATTATTATTGATCTTCCTCAATTCTCAAGTATCGTCACGTTTTTTCTTTTACATTCACGTTATTTCCACTCTCAAGTTATTGACACTCGGTAACGTTAATCCTTTTACTGTCTTTAACGAATTAAAGAATTTATAATAAAATGTGCATAAGCGCTCGGATCGTAATGAAAATTACGATGAAATAATTAACGAGAGATCTTAATTGTTGTCGCAGGAAAACGTACTCGTTCGTCCACCAAATGTAACTCTCGTACGACTGACTTCTCGATCCTTAACGACGTCTTCCTGCGAGTCAGGTCGAGGACAGTCACCACCTTCTGGATAGCCGTCGTAGCGTACAGTCCTCGCGACCGCCGTACGCTCCTTTCCACTCTATTCTAGTCCAGCAGCATGCACGAATCCTATCGCATCGCGTCGCATCGCATCCCCGTAAACCCCTCTAGGTATAAGATGCTAAACTGGCTGTAGACTACCTGGGAATTGTATAGGAGTTCGCATAGTTTAACAAACTGCTGGTAGTATAGTGAGTTCTTCGAGGTGAGGTGGTGGCAATGACCGTTCTCTTGGTTCCCCTTCTTCGGCTTGAAACTCGTGCCGTTGTCGCCACAGGTCGAACCTGCTGTTCCACCAGTGTATCTTTACTTCTTTCCAGACATCAAGGTACTTTGCGGCCTCCGCTTCGTCCTTATTTCATTCACTAAGAATAACCGCTATTGGAAGGGATGATGCTTCGTATGAAGCAATCTTGATACATTGACTTTTGAGGGTCTCATTGTGTCCTGGGACAGACATATTATTTTCGTATTAGTTTTGCTTCAGCGACTAAATTGGTTTTTAATGATTTATCAGGATTTAAAGGAAAATTTGAAAAATTTTATGGAAGACGTTATAACCTCTTGAAAGGCATCTTGAAATAATTTTGGGTTTGGACCAGTTACGCTTTTTATTATAGATCAGATAGACTGATGTGTTGGGTGATCGATTATTTAACATGATATACATGAAACTGTATTATCGATTCGAATTTCATTTAGTAGATAATATTCGGTCAATTGCCGATTTCACCCGATATCTAATGTAAAGTGTGTACAATGCAAAGTGTATCGACTGCAGGTAAACGGTGCATAAGGGATATCAATACCCAATGCATTCTCTGTATCAGGAGAGCTCAGTGAATATACACTAGTAGCAAGATGCAATTTACGTAAAATTCATTTAATTGCCTGTTTTTTTCTTTGATCCTTTTATATACGTGTTTTCGCGACCAAATTAAATAAATAGTCAAATTTGGAACATCGGTCATAGAGATACCTCTTGATTCTATTTAACATTTAAATGTCAATTTTAGCCACGCACGTGAAAAATGAGTTGTTGCTGTTACCAAAGCAGTGGTCAGTATTTATACAGCAATAAGCTTTAGTAGCAACGAGAGAAGAATTCTAGGAAGATTTGCCAAGATTTAACAGAATTATTTTCATTGCTGATACTATTTATTATTGTCCCAATGCCTTTATTATTGTCCATGTATCGATAAAAATTCCGTATATTAATTTACATAAGTTTAATATAATTCTAAATTAATGTTAAATATTCATACCCCTTTCACGAATCTACATATAATAACCTATAAGATCAATATATGAATACATAATTATAAATCTATCAAGGGACAGCCATTCTTTCCTGTTTCACAAGCAATTAGTTCTCAATTAAAAAAGTGTTGCCTCATACCACCAGCACTCACCCCGTGTCTGAAGTGCTGGACAAACTTAATGAGCCTGCCTGCCTACACAACAGACAACACAGATGATAACGCTTCGCATATGTTGTCCAGTAAAGCAACCAGAACGTACACGATTAAATTCCAATGTCATAGAAGACAAAAAATCATAAAACCCTTTAAACATATAAAATTTGCATCAACGACAACAACGTATTTATAGAAAATTATATTATAAATAGTTCAACTCTTATAATCTTTTGCCGCAAGTATAATTGTATCATCAGTGTATTTGCATTTCCTGATTCTGCTTGTGACATAATACAAAAAATGTCCATTCTCATTATCTTCAAAGAGTTATTAAAAGTGCATATAACGATGCGAATAAGCAAGCGCTCCCGCAAACTGGGTTGTTTTCAGAAACTCATAAATTATATCCTGATAACATAAGAGGGGCTCATCTTTATGATGAGTATCATAAAGATGAGTCAAAGAGTCACTCTTTAGATGTAACATAACATATGTACATACATCAATAGTTATCCTACATATATATATATATATGTATATGCAGTTGAAAAAAAAATGTGGACATGTGATTCCCATTATTCTCGTATGTTAAACGTACGCGATTGTCTTATCTTAATGCGCTTGCCAGCAAAGGATTAGCAGGATAGGTATTTAATACCATTAAAAAATATTTAAACACGAGCATATGGTTTTATCGGGCGAGATACAGTGACAAGAAGGTCGCTCTGGACGGTTTGTTCCTTTTAAATTACAATTAAAAGTATCGGTATTGTATATATATATACATATATATATCGCTAAGAAATCTACGTTTGTACACATAATAATGAGAATACTGTTCTTTTAATTTTTTAGAATATTTCAGATCCAAATTGCTATTGTTGGTAACAAATAAAAGTTACTGGGATTGAAATATTTTCGGTCAAAATCACAAATCATAAGGACATTGCCAATATGAGGTTGTTACGTTATGGGTCATATACTGTCTTCCCCATGGACGATGGACTTTGCTCCACAGGGTGTCTTCTTATTAATAAGCTCCTTTCATCTTAAACCGTCATGCTGGATACTCCGTGGATTCCCTTTTCTCCACTCTCAATTTTGCCTAATCTCACTGTAGGAATACGGGTCGGTTTCCCGTCCAATTAACCTGATATGTATATGCATAATAATATTTTCCATTCGTTCTTTAAACGGTACGTCGTACATTTAATCGTTCGTGATCACACCTGTTAAAGTAATCCGCACGATGATTTTGAGGTTAAAAATAGGATTTTCCGACATCTATCTCGGACTAAATGTTTTCTCAAAGTGCCACATTTCATACGTCGATGTCCCAATCATCGACCAGTGTAACAGTAATGGACAGTCGTCTTATAATACTGTAGATTTTGCTACAGTCAAAGCACATAATTCGATTACTGGTATACCTATCGATAACTAGAAATCCAAATTATGCCTATGCATTTAAAAAGAGAAATTAATAGACAAAAAATTATAATCAATTCCGTGAAAAATGGCATTTCCTGCACACTTCGACCATTATGATTTTTTCAACAATTTATTGTCAAGTTTCTTGTTCCGCTGCGATAGTTTTTTGTTTACAAAGGTTTGAAATATATTGCAGTATTTTTTCAAATCGATTGAGAAATTATTGTTGATACGACAATCGTTTTGGAAGTAGCCTCGGTCAATTTAACCGAGAGAGGCCACCTGTAAATACTACGGAGGTGTGATCACGACTAGTTAATTATCTGAATTAAATGTATTGTATAATAAGAGAGTGTTAATTTTGAAAGTAAATTTAATAAGCAATTACAAATTTTTCTCCATTCCTCTACATATATTCAATATTATATAGCACCCGCTTGCACTTTTTCAATTTTTGCTATAATTTCGTATCCAAATTGCGATTGTTGGTAGTGAATAAAAATTACTGGGATTGAAATATTTAAGCGAAAATCCGAAATTGCAAGGACTGTGCCAATATAAGATTGGTACGTTATAGGCCACACGCTGATAATATTGATACTTTGAATTGAATTTTACACGATATAAAATGTCCAGAGTGACCCTCTCGTCACTGTATCTCGCCTGATAAAACCATATGCTCGTTTTTAAAAATTTGTTAACAATGCTAAGCACCGATTCAACTAATCTGCATGCACATACCCACAGGAAGACGGGGATTGGTCAGGATTCGGATTGGTCTGCGCAAACGGAGATCCATGAGCGCACCTGTGGGGGTGCGTTGGAGGGTGCGAGCTTCTCTGGGGGTATATATATCGAGAGAACGTGGAGCGATCCGTCTCACCGTTACATTCGCAAGGAAGAGAAGCTAGTTTAACTTTCGTCGAATAAAATCATTCAGTCAGTAAATTCTATATTAATTATTGCATGACTCTCAAATCGTAGTCCTTTATCGATTTTAATCAATTGCTGGTACCTGGATCAGGATCAGTGCCCTGTGCCCCGCTACCAGAAGTGTCTGCGCAATCATTAATATTCTCTCTACGGATCTCTAGGTGAGTAATATTAATTCCTTCATCAATCCTGATATCTTTTATTTATAAAATTCTGTAAGCAACCCTTATCTTCTCGTAGATACACTACTCTGAGGTAATTCAGCGATTCTCAATATCTCCTTTGGATTGGATCTCTATTAGTTTGATAATACAGCTAGGATTGTGCTATTGTTCTGAATATCTCGAGAATGAATTATTTTGGCAAGACAATAGTAAAGGAGTTCGTAAACCTTGATGTTAAGCTGTAATACAATATTTCAGTTAATTGCCCTGGATAGTCGGTAATTGTTTTATTGTGTATTAAGTTGCTGGAAAATCTGTAGAAAGGAAAAGCGAAATCGTCAAACGATTGATAACGATTTATAATAATGACTTGAAAGAGACAAAGAAAAACAAGGATTCGAAAAAGAAAATTTACGTATCTTTGATACGATTCTATCGGGGAATGATGACAGTCAACCTAAGAGCCAGCTATACGTTGACTCATATATGTATACCTGAAAATGATAGGCAATTAATGTGCTGAAAATGATAGACAATTTCACCATCTGTTAAAAGCAAAAAAATTTTCAATCTCGCACGCTTGGAATTTACATTCGAACATCTTAATCTATGGAATATAAGTGTCGCGTAATCATTTTTTTTTCATTTTCAAATTTAACGGTTGTGTAGAAAAAAAATGTATGTAAAGTATTTTCGTACTTTATACAGCGATTTCTTTTCGCTAAAAGCGATCGCGGAATTTCAGTTTAGATAATCGCATGCATTAAAGTCTTAACTCTCTTTACATAATAAATTTGATTTCCTCCCGTTCGGCGTCTCTGCATTTTACATCCACCAATAATATCCAAAATACCTTGGAAGAAGTATTGAGCTACGCTTGGTATAATAGGACATTAAAATTGTGATTTAAACGGATTCCGTAGCCCGGAGCATCAAGATTACGGAACGTCATTGGTATTACAAGGAATCTCGGCTACCTGTTGCTCCAGAATTTTCAGCTTCGACGCTAAACGTTCCTTTGCAAAGTCCGAATTTCCACTTTTTTTTCTTGTAGAATATTTTCTTACGTCGGAACAAAAATAAAGTCCAATTTACCTAGTCTGGTGCCTTTACCGAATCGTAATAGTGCCCCCTGTTTCGAGTCAATGCTTTCGCACTTAACTCAGGATCAGGCTATGTCTCTAATAACCGCGGAAGGAATGAATAAGGGTTGAATTTCAAATGGGGATACTTCTGAATACACGAATACAGATGGATACCGCCACCGGATAAATAGTTGAAGACTTAGGAGATTCTAACGTGTACCGAGATTAAATGAAATTAAGGCGTACCTTCACCAAATATAATAAATTAAACCTTGCTTGTCTTGACATCAGATGATAGTGATGATTCGTCTAAATTAGACGTAAAGACGATTGGATTTACGATGGGAAAAATAAATTGATATGTGAAAATAGCAAAAGACGAAAACGAACTGAATGGAATTTAAATAATCACAATTTATCGCAACAGAAAAGTAAGCAGAGCAAACCAAAAACCAAACGACTACTCAAGATGACGAGTCAGTGCAAAAATGAGAGTAGAACGCAAATTTATTATGCAAATACCGTAAGGAAAATTAATAATTGTAAGTACTAGAAAATTGTAACTAGGTCGGCGGTCCAGCGCAGAATGAGATTGAGTGCCGGGTGAATTTAGCGGACGTTATTCAGCGGGAGTGTATTTTCGGGATAGGATAAAGAATTGTTGCTATCGGTGGATCCATGGAAATTTCTAGGAAAATCATACGTGGTGAGTGAGAAAATTAGGTCACTGCTGCTGAAAATTTTTGCGGAACACTTTGCATGGGATTGAAGGATTTAGTGGGTCAAGATTGGGGTTGGATCGGGAGACTGCGGAGAAATTCGGGGATTTCGGGGATCGATTAAATTTGGAATGCGAGTGGTTGCACATGTGCGTCTTCCGCCTATCTCCGAATATCCGAATTATTGCTTAAGTAAATTTTGATGTACACCTCTCCTCCTTGAGGGATTCGTTTCATTCGCTAAATCTGGAAGCCACCTGCGAAATAGTCGCTTGCAAGGGTCTCTATGTGATATAAACCAAATTTCACTTACCCTTTGATATTCAATTATAGACCACGAATGTGGAATCTGATTTTTCACGCGTACGTAAAAATTTAATATTTCAGTATGTTGTAGTGTCTTCTTCAATTTCTCTCCCCCCCCCCGACCCCCCTGCTCATTCTCTCTCACTTTATCTTTTTATCTCTGTCTCTCGCTCACTTAAAAACATGTTACTTGTCACGGTACGTATCTTCTTTGTGGCTGAAACAAGATGGTCGATTCGGCATGTTTCCACTTTATAAAAGCAGCCAACCTTTTACAATGAGCAGCCGCAAACTGCCATCTGTGCTACCATAAACAGGAGGATAACGCTGTTTTAACGGGCTTTAAAAGTCATGCAATTAATTTCTAGAAGGTCACAAAGTGCTGGCGGTAGACGTGGATATATGTGAGGAAATACAATATACATGCTTGCTTTCACAAGAAAACAGGATAACCGTACGAGGTTTAGTTATTCAGATAGAAGAAAGAAAAATGCCGCTGATCATTATCAATTACCTTTGTATACGCCCATTGTGTTTCCGTTTGATTCACATCGATAAAATCTTCGGAGCTAGATAAATTTTGAGTCACGATTGTAAAAATATTTGTTCATCACTTTGTCTCAAGCGTGACGTATAATTCTAAGAGATTAAAAGTCATGCGCGAAGGAGCTTAACAGATTTTGCATTCTTAAGTAATCAATAAGATGCGCTGAGCTATTCTAATTGTAATATCTCCCCTTGACATCATATCACCTCTTTCATATTTTATTTGATACGTAATCAAATCAGGAACTGCAATTAGAGCCAACACAAAGAATCATTAATATCGATGATGTTAAAATATCATACTCAGAGATGTAATAATTATATAAATCACTTATTTAAGGGGGAAAACCACATTAGGAGGCTCTTTTTCACTGATTTTTTAGGATTTTTTTTAGTGGGAAAAATTAATTAGAATTCAATCAAATTTTGACATCGTTTTATTCATATTTTGAACAATTTCGTGATTTTTTTTGAAAGATTTCAGCCAAAAATAACAAAGTTACGCACTGCTGTCCGCTGAAGGTCGTAACTGAAATTCTCCTATTGCGGGACGTGTAGCTATTCCAGATTTCATATGAAATTAAAAGGGTTTTCATTTCACATTAATAATTTATTTTCTAAGAATATGAACCTCAATGCAGGTGAAAATAATGAAAATTAAAAATTTTGCAGGTGTTGAAAAAATTTACTTCAATTTTCACCATTTTTTTTCCACTACTTATGTAAAAAAAAAAACCTTAAAATCATGATATCTTCTCAAAAATTGGTTCATATATTTCGTAATTTCATAAAAAATCATAGTATCAATTTTCATAATGATCGGTTAATTACTTTTTGAGTTAGACTTCCCGCAAATATGAAAAAAGTAATTTTGAGAAAAATGCTAAATCAAAACTGACGCCGGCCGTCTGAGACTGTCTGTTAGAGCGTCGCTTTATCTAATATAACCGACATAATCCCTTGCGTTGATGCTTCTAGTACATTCTATACCACTATTTAAAAAGAAAGAGACAAAAGTTGGGTTCCACTACGAGGGTACGCAAATAAATAATAAATAAATAATAAATAAATACCCTACCGCTGTGCGCGCTCGAGCCTGTAACCTGCACCCGCTGAGTGTTCGGTTCTATGCTCATAAAATCTAAACGAATGCGAATTTCGCTTTGAAATTTTTATAGTATATTCTTGGATAGTTAAGCAAACAATTTATGCAATAAAAGAAAACGATTTTTTGAACCTCCTAATGTGGTTTCCCCCCTTAAGTAACTATCACGTCCCTGAATACGGCATTTTAACATTACTTATATGCAACTGTTACTTGTATTTGCTGGGAATAATTAATGGCAGTGAATAATCAGTCATATATGATAATCATGAGTGAATCTATTAATATCACAATTTTCCGATATATTATCAGATTGACCTTTTAAACGGTTTCTTAAATTTACGAAATAACTACGAAACAGCGTATAGAGTACCTGAATCAGGACATGTAACGTTCTTTGATTACGAATCTTAAATATTCATTGTCACTTTACATTGTAGATATAAAGTCAATGATGAAAAGACAAATATGGCATTGGAAAATGACGTTCTGAAAAAAAATTTAGGAAAACCTAGGAAACCGTAAGAAAAAACTTATATTGGAATAAAAAATTACATAACGTATACACAACGCATTTTCAGTAAATCAATTTAATAATATTTGTAATAATAACAAAAAAATCAAATTATTCCACGAAAAAAAACTCCATAATCCCTTCGTTGAAAAGGATTATCTTGCCTACCTGTATATAGAAAAACGTGTATGATATAAAATGGCGCAATTTGATATACACAATTCACATTCTTTTTAACCCTTTTATCAAGAGAAAACCGACAAGCAGTATTCTAGCCCATACTCGTACATAAATACAAAAGCGATTTCGCTTATCCATACTGACGCCAGATATATAGGTATCTAACAGACTTCCATCTAATCTCCGTGTTCCTCGGTTAGTTAAAAAATAATAATAATCGATTCAACAAGTGTATACGGCAAGCCCATCTGAATTACAGTGAAAGAAAAAGATCATAATATTGTTAAGAGAATGAAAAAAAAAACGTGAATTTACTTTCATTTTTTTTAAATATTACAGCGTCTGCCAAAAGAGATATCAAAGCGCTCTGTACTCGTCCAATCGCAATACCCGCAGCATAGATGATAATCTGATAGAAGCTCGCACAAAATTGAGATTAAAGAAATCCAACCAATAAAATTTACGTAAATAATAGTGGCTTAATCCGCGCTGTACAAAGTTTCCTCTTGAATATCAGTGTCTTGTTATTAAACTACTTGAAAACAACGACAGCTGCGCATAACCAAGTTTCTTTGTGTCTTCTATGTATCTCTTATAGTAATATATTAGATAATTTAAACTCCTTTAAGTGATCCCAGCCATTTTATTACGTGGTTAATACAATTTTGATGCCAAGTATCTAATATGTAGTTAAAGCCACGAACTAATTCCTGGAGTTCGCACAGAAGCTGTTTTCCGATCGTCGAAACTGCCTGAAAAGAAAACTTTCGATCGTTTTACAGATTTCAAGGAGGAACTTAGTTTCTGCAAAGCTCCTAAAGGTTCTTATCATAAGCGAATCGATAGTCCCTCTTTAACCGAATAGAGAAGTATTTCAGCTGGTGTGCATAGACAAGGGAAAGATAAATTATGGACGGTGGATACGAAGTCTATGTATCCATATACTTGTAAGGAAGAAGGGCGCGTTATCTCAAAAGTAATGGGTTTCTCACTAAAGCTATTTCTCTCGATCGCACGTTGATAATACGACTCTTCTAAGAAATTCACTCCTATCTTAATACGTAATATGCGTACCAAAGAAAAGAAGAACCTCATCGAATGGTGATATCTGATAAAGAAGTTTCATGTTGGTGATATCTAAATTACGAGTTAAAGCTTAAGATCTTGTTGATAATGAGAGAACAGGAGAAAAGTGAGTCCTTGATTGAATTATTATGATAACCTTTCGAAAGCTTACATTTCGATGGATTAAGGTAGCTATACCGCGCTGCACACTAGTCAAATGAGGGCTACACTTTTCAATGAATTTTTACAGTTAAATGT
>JAYRCB010000837.1:126401-145303 GCA_036026315.1 Trachelus stipa
AAACTCGACGAAAATGTACCTTTATGGAAATTAGCATTGATCAATTAATACTTTAGCAAATACATTGCTATTAATGAAAATTGAAATTGAAAATTGATTCATTGAAAAGTGTAGCCCTCATTTGACTAGCGTGCAGCGCGGTATAGCTACCTTAAGTGTATACGGGAAGAGATTCTTTTGAACGAAATTTCTTTTCTCTTGTAATATTGTATAATCAAAAGGATTACAGTTTATACAGTATTTGATAATATCACTAAATATTGGCATGGCAATCAATCTTTGATAAGCCGCGAAACGTACTAATCCTGAGTATACGATTATATTTATTATTGACTTCTTCTCCTTCGACTCGATTGCATTTTTATTTCTAGGTTATGTATTTCGAGCTTATATTTTTAAATATACCTTAGAGGCTTGGATTTATTTCAAGTATTGTCGGATTATTCATATTTGACAATTAGATAATTAATTATGACTCAGATATAAATTAAGGATCAAACAGGAATGTTAATGTTTGCCACACGATATCGGTATCCTTTAGTCCTCATTTGCGACCGCGAATTACAATGTTAGTTGACGGACTTAACATGGTCTTGAATACTTCAATCCATACATGCAGCTTACTAATATGGCCGTGGGCGTAGCCATAGAAATTTCATATCAAGCTTTCCTTATCAATCTTAAAAATAACATATCAGTATTGGGCACGAGTCAATCTGCCGTAATTTGTTCGTTAAACAGTTAGCGGACTTCTTATTCTTATGTTACTCTTTAATCTCTTTTACACGTATATATCGAGACTGAAGGATGCAAGAAAAAAAAATTCGCTTGCTTATACGAAATCCTATAACAACCTGTTATTCAATTCACTTAGTATGGCTTGTATAGTAAATTCTGCAGCTACTTATTACTCGGAGAAATGAGTCGACTATATGCAGTCTATTTTAACCATTAGGATTCAACATTCAACTCGAAAGTTCATTATGAATTGAATTCATCGGCTAAATCGAATAATAAATGATACCTTCTCAGTAGTCTGAAACAATGTGATAAGACAATAAGAGAAGATTTCCACATAATACCTACTTATTACTGTGAATCGACTGTAGATCTCTAACAAGAATATTAGTACGTTGAACTATTGTAAGTATTGAAAAGCAGGACTTTGAGTGAATTATCGATAGCTATTATCATCACTCATAGATGCAAGCTCCCTTACTCTTACTTAGCCCTTCGTATAGCTGGTAGGGTCTGCCAGACCGAGCAGTATCTATAAAAAGCGATAACTTTGCAAAGTCTAAATCGCTTTGCTTGAAAGTTAATAAAAGACATGCGTAAATTATTTTGTATTTATTTATTCCTGTAAAATATTATTGTTATAAGAAATCAATATCTTTTATGAATAATAATAATTATTTAAATGTAGAAAAAAGCTACATTTATTTACAGGTCTGAGAGACTCACCAGGCATACGATCTCACGATTATAGGTCAAGTATGCGAAGGTTTACAAAATTGAATAATCTTTATGAATATTTTAAGATTTTGTTGTACCTCCTGCACCCCATTATCTTTCTCACTCTAATCTAGATGACATTTTATTGGCATCCGGAACAGAGACACCCCTTTGATAGGATTCTGAAAATAACGGTAAACTTAGATCACGTTATGTTAGGCACCGCCACGTTTATATAATACCTATAGTAATTATTGTATGTTACGAGGAATTGTATATAGAACCATTTTTTTGATTTTTAATTAATTCGAGTCACATCAGTCTGGTGCCAATTAGTACATTGAAAAAGAGTCTTTCATTTCTGTTGGAATAACTCTACTAGATAAAAACTTTAACCCAGGTTGATTAACCTATAAACGTAGATCACGACAGAAATATAAGTTTTGCCAATTCGTATGGAATTACATTAGCAATAAAAGCGCTAGGCTTACTATTCTACACCAAAGTACTCGGGTTCGAGTCCGCCTTAGGCAATTATTTTTTTTCTTTTTATCTGCATTTTTTTATAGCTTAGATAAAGAATGCTCTATATTTTTTGCTTATTGAACCACATTCATTGGTGAAACCTTAGAAACCCAATAAACCTATTCGGCTGCGGATTATTCAAGTTGTGAATTTATTTGAGGTTACTTTTTCCTTCCCTTGTTATCCATGTTATTTATATGTTTCATGTTAATGGTCGATAAATGGTTCAGTCCCGCGCGAAAGCGCGCGTGTTGCCGTAGAATTGATTTAAAAAAGAGGCCTAGAGTTTTAACCAAAAATCTTACATTTCAATGAAAGTTTCTTAAAATATTAATTTTTCGACATTCATGCTATCTCATAACCCAGGGGACGAACAGAAATCTTATGACCACGAGATGTTGAATGCCCTTTGTTGAAATGTATAAATCTTCGCGAAAAAAAAGATAGGATTTTCATGATGTAACTTACAGAATGAATCATACAAAGTAGAAAAAAAATGGCCTAGGATGGACTTGAACCCTAAACTTTTCGCTCTCAAGTTGAAAATTTCGCTTTTTTTATTCAGGTTGGTTATTCTGAAATTACGCATGAACGGGTTTTATTTAAATAAAGACTCAATAAACCAAGCCTAACTATTTGTATTAAAGCCAATGCTGTAGGCGTGTTCGATCTCGCGATTTTAAGTGCTTTGCAGCGCTATAGATGTGATCGAAAATGAGCCAACAGTACTGAGAGAATTAAGAGCATTAAACATTAAGCAATAAGCATTTCAATAAGCATCTTTGCTCATTGAAAGCAGTCAGTCAAGACAGAACAATGTCCTCGGCGCTGTCGACTCATTTTCAAACAACCCCGTAGTCCTGCAAAGTACTTAAAATCGCAAGAACAAACAATCCTTATGTCTGCACTACTTAAGAGAACCCTGGATCTTTTCTTTATCATGCGAGTAAAATTCCATTGATAATCTTAAATAACAGGATTTTGACATAGATTCATCCCCAAAGCGGAGTTCAGCGCATATTTTGCAAAGTTAACAATCATTTTGACATAATTTTCGCAATAATCAGATCATAGCTGAAAGAGTAATACGATCCGAAATTCTTCGTATTTTTTAAATTCACATCGAAATTTACGGATCGGATTATTCTTTCAGTTTTGAGCTAATTATTTCGAAAATTATGTTAAAATGCTTGTAATCCTTGCGAAATGTGCGTTGAACTTCGCTTCGGAAAAGAATCTCTGTCAAAACCTTGTTACTTCTGATTTTCATTGGAATTTTACTCGGTTGGGAAATAAGAGGTTCCGAGTCCCTTTAAAGGCAACGTCATACTTAATACTATTTACATTCATATTCTAAATACTAAAAATTATTTGTATTCATGTTATTAAATACATGTTTCGTCTATGTGACAGCTTGTCCTTTTCCCTTTTCTGTTTCATTGGTTCTCTGTTATAGAGCTTAAATCAATTAATGGAGAAAGAAAATTGACTACTCATGTAACCCAACACTTCGCTCTCGCGTCACTAAGGAGGGCTTGTGGTTCGAATTGCTGAAACACGCAGGAATTCAGATTGCCTTTGAGGGTACGATTTTACCAAAAGTTTTGAAATTTCAGAGATTTATTCGTTGACATTTGAAGATTACAGAGATTACAGTTTTCGGAGTCCTGGAAAACTTTGTCATAGTTATTATGACGAAGTAACTCGTGGATTCTCTATCTTTGTATACTATATTTTTTCAATACTAAGCCATGCAAACTATACTTTTGCTGTTCCAGATAAATATGTCCATAGTATACAAATGTACAATTGGTTGCACTTCTATATTTTTGAGTGATCAATCGCATATCAACCGTATACTTAATAATTTTTACTTGAGCCGTTATGTTCTATATATATATATATGAATTTAGTTAACGTCACTAACTCACTCATGCGTCACATTTAATATTTTTTTACGATTCAAAAAAATGCCACGGCTGTTTTACCTTGAAATCTGACTTAATTTTAAAAGATGCCACAATTTTCATATTTCTCAACCATTACTGAGAGACAACAACCACGCTCAGATAGCATATAACGGTGCATTAATTTTTCGTTGTCAATGTTAACAAATACATGTTTAAAGTTTCAAAATATGTGATGAAACCATTTCCACAAAACAAAAATCACAAAATTTGTTCATTTTTCGCACTCCAAAACACAAGCCCTTCTTAAGGGATTATTCTGAGCCAGTCAAGGAACTTACATTTCTGTTATGACCGTTAATCATAGGTTTAAAAACTTTTAGACGGAAACACACGAAATGACACGAGACAGTCGAAAGCAATAAATATGGTGAACCAATCAGAGTTTCCAGATTCTTACTAAAGAGTCTGAAATCCAGAATATGTAAATACATACACCTCCATCTCTTAGTCTCTTCTTCCCTCCTCCCGCCCTCTCTCCCATGCGATTTTGATAAGCTTATATGTACATGGACTTGATGGATATTTTCAAAATTATATATACATATGTATATATTATAATGGGTGCCCGACTCGCCCCCAATTAAATTATATACAGTGCCGCCAGGGAGCGCTAGAGGGCTAGGAATTTCCGAGAAATTAGGAGTTCTGATAGGGAATCGAACCCGATACCTTCGAACTGCCAAGTCGAATCACTTACCTATGCGCAAACACATAAGAGAATCATTGACACATACATAATAGAAACCTGTGGGTGCTTGTAAAGGACGTCTTCCCAACTGGTGCCAACTATATAAAAAAGAAGAAGAAGAAGAATCATTTACCACTATGCTGCCGAACCCACTGTCCGACCTGATGAGTCCTATTTATTTATTTTTCGATCATTCCTAGGTGGTATCTCCTTCAACTTTGTAACGCCACGTTACAATGTATATTGTAACGACTCTTTTTAACGGTGACGCACAAATAAATGGCACCGTGAGAAATAATTAATAAAATATTAAATTCTCGGGCGCCAGATATAATCAGAGTTACACCGCTGTCTCCTAAGGACACCCGGGCCAGCTCTTATGCGGATTGGAAGATAATAATAAAAATCTGAAAACTATGGAGGTTCACTCTAAAAACTACTGACAACAACAAACTATCGGAACAAAAAATCCGGGCCGGTCCGATTTATTTTAAATAGAAATTATTAGAATAAGATGTTGGAATACAAATGATAAGTACAGAAAACAGATCGAGATGGTACAGAACACACTGCGATATTTACCCGAACGATAATACACAATAATGTTCGCGCTGGAACAACGCAACATACGATACGATATAACAAACGGTACGATAGCAAATGGTACGATAGTAAACGGTATGATAGTAAACGGTACGATAGTAAACGGTACGATAGTGACTCACGCACCCATGTGCTAGGAAGACGATTCCGCGAAACGTGGACTGAACGATTAGACAAAAACGGAAGAATAGAAAGAAGGAAACGAGAGACCAATCCTATGTTTGTTACCGGATTAGCTATCCTTGGACCCGTAGCAGTCAGGAAAGCGCAGGGTGACGCGTAAGAGACGTCGAACAGAAAAGATCGGTTGATCCCGTGCGTTGAAAGAAAGCCAAAATACCCCTGAGCGTCACTCACCGTTGTCCAGTAGCTCCTACTAATCCTAGGAACACGCTCTCCTGGGTTATAGTCCCTCAATCGGATTACGATACGATACAATAAATTCAAAAATCGGTACAAAACGATAGCACATCTCTCCCTGAGCTAGGCCACGCCGTGAGTGACGCTACGAATTTCCAAAATCGGGAACCTTCCCGAGAACGCGCCGTAATACCACCCCCTGATCCAATCAAGTTCGCTGTTACATCGGCTCCGCTAGCGAGCCGTGATCTTCAATTGCTTTGACGATCTCGGTAAAATAGATCCTAGCATCTTGCTACGTTAGGATGGCTGCAGTGCTGTTTCCGGGAGTCGGGAATCGCATCCACCTCTACTTCCTTGATATTCGTTTTCACACCGCCTCTGCAACTCCTGGATGCCCTCTGCTCCTGAAGACGCTCGCCGCTCGTTTTGCGTAGTTGAGCCACCAAGTTGTGTGCTCCGGTCTTGACGTCACCTCTCCTCAACAGCGCTCCGCCAGGCCCGTAGTTGCCTCTCTCTCGGGCCCCGTTTCAATAGAAATTATGTGGAATCCTCTCGGATCCGCTTAAAGAACTCAAAAACAAACGAAAGTTTCCCCACACGGAAATAAATACAAATTCTTAAAATAAAGTCAGTCCAACGCCACGCGAAACGCTCCGTAACTCATCAGGCCCCACGACGTAGTCGAATTCGCCTTATTTTGTGACGTGCATCAAAATGCCACGTCACAATATATACGTATATACATACGTATACATATGTAGACTTATCCAGGGACAATTTTTAGGACATAGGCGACTCACAACGGCAAGCCAATGTATTATTAAAAAAAAAACTAAACCTTGGGACATGTGGCATTGAAATTCTAACCTAATTTAACCTAACGAACTACTTCTTAGTCTATCACAACTCCGAGTGTCTAGCAAAAATTTTTTTGGGGAAAATTCGGTGTGAGTGCCGCTTTATGGTCCTGAAAGTATAGGTTACGTATCGAAATTCTTTCAGACCCGTCCTGAAAAGCCCCAAGTGTCCTAAAAACTGCCAATACTCAAGACAAAAAGTTCTGAAAAGTATCCTTTGACATGTACATACATATATATGATCATGCACAAAGTATAGTTTGAGGACCCAGGCGATTAAGGGGCATTCACAATAGCGAGCTGATGTTTTTTTAGCTAATACGTTGGGGCACCACATCATTGAAATTCTAACCTAACCTAACGAAACAATTTCTAAGCCCATCACAACTCCGGATGTCTAGCATTAAATAAAAGTAAACAAATTTTGTGTGACAGTCGCTTTATGGTCCTCAAAACATGTATTATGTTGAAAAAACTTTGAGGACCGACCCCAAACTATACACTTGTCCTCAAACTAGCGGCTGTATTACTGAGATTGTCCCCAAAGTATACTTTATTCATGTATAATGATCTCAATATACATATAGTTCCCATGAACACTGATACTGACGTAATTCTAGAGCTTCTCTACCCGGATTACGTGTATAACTTCCTGTACCTCCAATTAAAATTGACCATGTCGTGAATTAATCCATTTTAACTTAACCTTCTCCTCATCCTAACGCGATAGACAGTCAAACTTATGCAGAAACCCGATAAACTGCATGTTGGAATACATTAGTTCGATTAGAAAATTGATATCCTCTTTTATTAAAAAGTCAAGGTGGAAATTGGTCGACGTATAATTTTTGAAGTATGGATAAAAAAGAAATCTAAGAGAATTATTAATTTATACAGATAGAAAAAGTTGACTATCGATGGATATAACGGAAACGATACATCAAGTCTGGAAGGCACCCTTTCCTCTTGTATTCGAATAACCCTTGTATAAACTATCTACGGACCTCCGTATACTTAAAGGAAACTCAGGGTTATTCACTATTGTAGGAGTTACTCGTTGCTCAAAAAGGTCGACGCAACAGGTAACCCACCGACTTCAGGATCCTAATGTCGTAGGAAACCTAGCTTCGTGCGATATCAGTGTCCAGAACGACGACCTATTTTAGGCCGCTACCTATTTTACCAAGGGACTATTCAGTTACTTTCTACGCGCATAGAAGAGATGGTGTTGAAAGGAATATAGTTTGATGAAGATTGAAAGGAGATGTGGTATTATATACTATAACATGGCATTTCGGTCGTGTCACAAGATCAGGTAACTTTACGCTATATCGGGGGCCGGATGAGTTGCGTAAAGTTTTGGTATGAAGCTGTACTTCTTTTTTTAAAGAATTTTCGTTCATCTTCCCGCGTGAAAAAAATTAGTCTCGGAAAGAATCTCGAAAAGAGTTTTGGAAATTGTTGTTGCGAGTTAGAAAAGAGTCGCGCATAAGATCTCCTTGCGAGACTTTCGAGACTTTCATTGATAAAAAGATTAGAAAAAATAGAAAAAAATTTAATTAAGGCTGGCCCTTCTATATAAATCTGTATTTTGTGGCAATGAACAAGAACCTCGATGAGCATCTCAACCAAAAAATAAAGCGTTTTTTTAACTGCCCTAATACTCATGAAGAGCTTATCAGCGAGCATGATTATGAATTGAAATTGAACTGAAATATTGGTTAATTGTGTGACCTATTAGATACATAAGGCTTTTATTATTACGTGGATAAAACAAATTCAGTACAGAATATATTCGCAACTTCGAATTTTCTATTGTTGATTTTTTATTTTGTAAGTTTTCCTGCGTCCTAATTTACTCATTTAAGATTCCTGCAAATGTTAGGACCAAATTCCGGAATATCTTGTGCAAGCCATTCGTAAGAAATCCAGCTGTTGCATCATATCACGTCCTGAATTTCCAAGTTACCGATAATAAAAACTTAGAATAGCCTTTTGTTACAAAGAAGTTTGTTTATAATTTCAAGATTCCGCGGTTATTTTTCATATGAAAAATTTTGAATTTCACGAATTTAGAAAAAAGTCGGAGAGACAGTTTCGCATCGGATCCTATGCGCGACTCTTTTCTAACTCGCAACAACTTCCGAAACTCTTTCCAAGATTGTTTCCGAGACTTTTTCTTTCCGCGCAGGATTCCTTATGGCAATATTCGGTATTTTATTCACGCGTGCCCTTAAGAATTTTTACCAATTTTAATTCTACTGGAGTGAAGAGAACTATCTACGTGACTATTGGGGCGCTGTAAGAAACACGGAACCGTAGTACCTTAGCGCATTCGTTGTCACTGAATATTTTAGGCTTTAATTGGACACTTTTTGGTATCAGATTCAATTTTATATGTTTATCAATGTTTGACGAAAAAGTAAACAAGACACATGAGTGCTTTTTTGAATTTTTATTACAAAAATTTCCCGAATAGTTTTGGTTATTTCTTTTGGAAACTATCATTGAACCAATAAACCTACTAAAATAATACAATTTGAGTAATGAATTTTTCTGAGTTTTACAAAATATATATATGCTGTATTGATAACATTCTAGCTTCTCTGCTTTGTCGATAATCAACTACTATACAGAGTGTATCAGCCCAGATGCACGTTTGAGATTTGCGGTGAACCGGTACACAAATTCGAAAATCTGATGTCGCGACCATTGAATATTTTTTGATTGAGCATCGAATGGACATATTATTATTGTTCGCATAACTTCCGGTCGCGAATATCAAAAATTATCTTTGTCATTTCAAATGATATTGAAAAAAGTTAAATACAAAAGTTGTAGAGCAAGAAAAAAATAATAGAGATGAAAAAAAATTTGGACGGATTGCACACATAATAAGTGAGATATTTGCGTTCGAAATTTTATCATTTTTTGACTATAATTTCTGATACAGGCGGAACGGCTTAGCTTCGTGCAGCAGCTTCACGTCGAACTCACGATTCGCAATTGTTTTGAGGTAAGCGTTCAGTCAGACGCAAACTCGTACAAGGTGGCTAAAACATATTGCAATGCTATTTTTTATTCTAAGTCAGAAGATGAAGTATTCCTGTTGTAGATTTCCGTGATCTTGGATGTAGATTGTGGAGTCTTCTTCGTGTTCCTGGACGTAGATTTGGAAGACCCCAAAATCTACGGTGAGGAACACGTAGACTACAAAATTTATGTCGAGGAACACGTGGACTTCAAAATCTATGGCGAGAAACATGAAGACTCCAAAATCTACGGCGAGGAATATGAAGGCTCGAAAATCCATGTCCAGGAAGACGAAGGCTCAAAAATCTACATCCAGGATCACGGAGATCTACAACAGGAATACTTCGGCTTCTCATTTGGAATAAAAAATAGCATTGTAATATGTTTTAGCCACCTTGTACGGGTTTGCGTCTGACTGAGCGCTTACCTCAAAACAATTGCAAGGCGTGAATCTGCTGCACGAAGCTAAGGCGTTCCGCCAGTATCAGATATTGTCAAAAAGTGATAAAATTTCGAACGCAAATATCTTACTTATGTGTGCAATCCGTCCAAATCTTTTTTTCATCTCTATTATTTTTTCTTGCTCTACAACTTTTGCATTTAACTTTTTTCAATATCATTTGAAATAGCAAAGATAATTTTTTTTATTTGTGACCGGAAGTTAAGCGAAGAATAATAATCAATGGTTGCGACATCAGATTTTCGAATTTGTGCACCGTTTCACCGCAAATCTCAAACGTGCATCTAGGCTGATACACACTGTATACTCTTTCGAACAATATTTTCGTAATTTTTGGATAACACAAATTCATCAAGTGGTCTGTATGTTTTGAGAGTACGCATCACCCAGGTCTAACTACATTAGGAAATTGTCAAGTCTTAGCCAACCTGGAGTTGCCCTAGGAGGTTGTGATGGCTGTAGTAGCAGCATAACGTGGGATACGAAGCGCATTATAAGCCTGCCTCCTCAGGATTTTCCTGCAACCTCTCAAACATCTATTTTATAAGAGGCAATGTGATCTGACGTAAAGAGAATGCGCCACGGCAGAAGGAAAATCAGTTAATCAAGCGAGGACAAAAATGCAATTGATTGATAGTGATAAAACAATTAAAAAACACGAAGCGATATGTCGTTATGATTTTCGAGACCCTATAGTGTCACTCACGGTATAGCCTAAGACGGACAGGACAGAGAGTTTCAGTCATGTTTAATTTGGGTAATTTTCAATTTTGGAGATACACCAAGCCTACGTTCTCTCGTATTTTTACGCGTTGCCTTACGCATTCCTGATCGTTTCATTGGCCACGGGATGCAACCAGGTGGCAAATTAGATGTTCGATTATTTCAAGTATCGTAACGTTATTAGGGGGGGGGGGGGGGAAGTTCCGTTTGAAGCAGTAAAATATATTATTTTTTAAATGTTTTATAGGAAAAGAATATGCCTAAACACTGTCGAATGTTACAGGAGTTTGTATTAAACTTCTAAGATTTTACATGAGTCTTTTCCACCAACTATATCCCCTATTTTTTTATTTATCAGTCACTCGGTATCTCTTGTCGGGCAGTAATATTGTTTGTGGGTTGGCATCATAACTTCACTTGTATCGCTCTGAAACAAAAAAAAACAGATGCTTTTATTGCTTAGCAATGGCACTATTACGGGAACTGGAACCTAAGAAATTCGTTGAAAAACGAAAAAAAAATGACAAACTTTAGAGGAAAAACTATCGGATTTCGCATCAAAATTTGTTACGTATTTTTGTAACTAATCAAACTACTTGAGATATGTCAAACATCCTGGTCCAAATTGCTAAAATTGGAGTCGATCGGATTATTAATTTTCAAGGTATCAGGCCAATGCGGTTCAAAAATGCCTCTTCGGTAAAAAAACGTGTTTAATGTTTGTCATTAACTCTACGTAATAATTAAAGCATACTTGGAGCTGTCAAAGACTAATTTGCTATTCTTAGCCCATACAGGATTCCTTTCTCTTCTTCGAAACACTGAAAATGTCTATAATTCTAAAGCCATATGTGAAACTTGCCGGATGTTATTTTGTGATAGATACACTCGAGAGTCCTGTTAAATTCTTGTAACTATGTCTGCACACTGAAACTTTCGTTTTTTTTCTACCAAGACATACCACGCTTTCTGTGGAATGCTTTCGATCAATTTTATATTTTGAATTAGGACTAGACAACGTACTAAACTCTTGACGTACACAATTCGAACATTTTCCTTACTCATGCTAATACAAAGGGGCCCTTATACATACATCAAACTTTTGTTGAACGTCTATTTATGTGTACGTAGTATTGAACATAATATACTCATAGATAACAGAAATCCCGACCGTTACTCGACTTCTGTTACCCGAGATAACGTAAGCGGCGACAGTTGGTACGTATGGTCTGATTTCAACTTGCGGATTAAAACCGTAAACTGCTTGTAATTTCCTTATATTTTGGAATTTCGATTTGAAAATTTAAATACATATGTTTAAGAGGTTGTATTTTAAGATAAAGTAATAAAAAAATCTGTTTTATACGTTAAACGAGAATCCTCACTTATGAAATTTAGACCACCCTGAGACTGAGAGAAAAAGGTCGAAGTGCGGTATTTTTTTAAATAGAAACTATTGTTTAAAAATGCTCTATTCCCGGTAGACAATTAAGTAATATAAACTTTAAAAAAATAATCCCTTAAAAATATTTCAGAATTGTAAATTGCACTTTTCTTCTTTTGCAAGTGAACGCTCAGTTCTTACTTCTTTCGTAGCTACATTCGAACGTCAGCGATCGCTACGCACTGTGCGATTTCCTCCTCCCTTATTATAAAGACATTATATCCAACGGTTAAGTTCATAAGCTGCATCATTTCTAAAATACTTTACCAGTCTTCGTTAGATTGGCTTCCAGCAATATGGCCTGTAATTTCAGTGATTTTAACTCCACCGAAAGATGTCTTCCGTACCATTTTACATATAAAAGAGTTGAAGCTCTCATTGTTATTTTCAATAAAAATCCCCTAAGTATCATTCAGTAATTCAATCTTTCATTGTAAGAAAATGGTTCAGAAATATGAAAAAAGGAGCAATTATGACGGTCTCAATAAGGTAGAGCAAAAAAGGAATCAGGTTTTACTTGCGAAACGCTGTGCATTACTTCATTACTCCTGACGCTATGGATCCGTCAATTCTTGAAATATTTATATTTAATTGGTTTAAAAAAACGAATAAATGTTTATATTTTGAGAATAATAAAAAACGTAAATTTTTTGAAAGTTTCATGGTGCTATAACCTCCTTTAAACTTTTCCGTTAAGCATCTGTAGAATCTCGAAGGATTGTGATTATAAGGTTCATATACCAGGTCGGTCTATTCGATACGTACGTATGCACATGGATCACATATCTAAGCATGTAATTCAGTGTACTGGCAAACCAAAAGTGCAGCAAAAAATTTACACAAAAATTGATGGAAGAGTTCTGCCCGAGCCGTGGTCAGAGACGGACGTGTTCGTGCGTGAAAGCGAGACTGGATATATTATACTATATTATATACAATACAATACATTGAATTCATAAACACGCAGTGAACAAGCTTGTGAACCTCTAAACAACCAGTGATTGAACGAATAAACACCGAGTGACTTCTACATGCCCCGTGAAGTGCAATACCTCGATGCAGACCGGGCCACGGGAATATGGATGTCCCATGCAGCGGGGAGGAGGAGTGTAACAGTGACACAAACATGGAATACGAGCATCACGAGGGAATTCCCCGTCTCACCATCTCCCGTAATTCAAACGCAACGAGCGAACCTAACCGATCGCCGATAATAGTCCGTAAATAGTCCATCCAAAAAAACGTGCAAGAAGATCTAGCAGTAATGACAGCGATGGTGAGTCATCACAAGCTATTCAAAACAATAATAGATTCTTTGTACTTAGCGACAGGCAAGACCTACCAAATAACTGTCAGACTGAAACCGAACAAGCTGATCAAGCTGATCAAGCAACAAACAATAACAACAGAGAACCAAAGCCACCTCCTATATTCATACCGGGTGTAAAATCCATTCGTGACTTCTCAGCAATGGTGGAAAAAGTAGCTGGAAATGGTGACTACACATACAAAACACACATACAAAACACGACAGTAATGGACAACTAAAAGTTATGGCCAAAGATTCTGAGTCATACAGAAAGATTGTTCGCAAGTTCGACAAGGAAGATGCCTCCTATGATACGTACCAACTAAAGCAACAACGCGCATACAGAGTAGTCATTAGATCTCTAGACCCCGCAAATCTTCCCGGAGAAGTGAAAGAAGCGATTGAGAAACATGGACACCAGGTACGAAATGTAGTAAACATTAGACACTAGGAATCTAAAGTCCCTCTACCACTATTCTTCGTAGATCTTGAACCGAACCAAAACAACAAAGATATCTATAAACTCAACCAGTTATTAAATGCCAAAATTCAAATTGAACCGCCAAAAAAAAAATACAATTGTGCAATGCACCAGATGCCAGAGGTATGGACGCACTAAAGGCTACTGCCGCAGACAATACGGGTGTGTAAAATGTGGGGACGAACACAATACAGCAAACTGCACCAAATCTCGAGATACTCCAGCTAAATGCGCGCTATGCGCTGAGGACCACCCATCCGATTACAAGGGTTGTAAAATCTATCAAGAAATACTTCAAAAAAGAAACTCAACCACACAAAAACCACACTGGTACAGAACAAAGTCAACGCGTGTAAATCCAGCTTCAGAACAACAACACTATGAAACTCCTCCCGTCAGCCCGCCAAACAGAAAAACTAGCGCAAGCTATGCGCAAGCCACACGCACAGATACAGACCCGCAGCAAGACAATCGCTTCAATAGCAATACCGAAATCATAAATGTCCTCGAGAAATCATTCAATGAATTCAAAACAGTTCTAATGCAACAAAATGAACTTCTAAACACAATGCTAAAACTACTGACTACGGTATTAACAAAGTTCTCAAAAAAATGAACCACTTCTACCGGTTAGCATTATGGAACGCCAACGGCTTGTTGTAACATCGACTAGAATTATCCACATTCCTGCATATTAACAAAATAGATATTATGCTCATCTCAGAAACACATTTCACTTACAAAAACTACCTCAAAATTCGTGGGTATAACATATATGACACAAAACACCCTGATGGTACCGCACATGGAGGAACTGCAATCATCATAAAAAATACAATCAGACATCACGAACTAACGGTGTTCCAAAAGGATTACATACAAGCTACAAGCATTGCAATTGAAGACCGAAAGTTCGGACCAATAGTCCTATCGGCAACGTATTGTCCCCCAAAACACTCAATTAGTAAAGAGAGGTTTATGGAATATTTTGAAACACTAGGACCCCGGTTCATTGCTGGAGGCAACTATAATGCCAAAAACCCACGTTGGGAATCGAGACTAACCACCACTAGAGGCAGGTAACTACAGAAAGCCATGACTGACAATAATTATGAGCAGTTGTCAACGGGTCAACCCACCTACTGGCCCATAGACAGAAACAAAACTCCTGATGTACCAGACTTCTTTGTAATAAAGAATATAGCCCAAATCTATACGAGCCTTGAATTTAGCCTGGATTTATCGTCTGATCACACTCCAGTGATGTTAACACTATGTACTGGAATCATTTGCAAACAGCGACCACCCTCCCTGCACAACAAGAAGACAGACTGGACAGCCTTCAGAAAAAAAATCGACAGAGAAATTAACCTAAAAATTTCTAGAAAAAAGATAACGAAACGATTAAACCAGCCACAGCAACAACAGCCTCCAATTAAAAAAACCGATGGTGATTGGGCTAGAAACGACGCCCAGAAAGCTGAGACGTTCGCCCAACATCTTGCAGAAGTATTCACACCAGTCCGGGATCAAACAGACAACATGAAACTCCTAGAATACCTGGATTGCCCTCTGCCCATGAACCTGCCAATTGCCTGCGTGTCTCCAAAAGAAGTAAAAATAATAATATCCACAAAACTCAACCCAAACAAATCTCCTGGCTACGACCTAATTACTGGTAAAATCCTCAAAGAACTCCCAAAAAAAGCGATTGTCTACATTACAACGCTATTCAATGCAGTCATCCGCACGTCACACATACCTAGCCAGTGGAAAGTAGCACAAATTATCATGATCCCGAAACCTGGTAAGCCACCAAATGAAGTTACATCCTACCGACCGATAAGTTTACTGCCGATTATGTCAAAATTATTTGAGAAACTACTATTAGCACGGCTGAAAACTCCACTAAGCGAAGATAAACTCATACCTCATCACCAATTTCGCTTCAGAAACAATCACTCAACAATAGAGCAAGTCAACAGTCTATAACGTAATCTCAAACTCAATTGAAGAAAAGAAGTACTGCTCAGCAGCTTTCCTAGACATCCAGCAAGCTTTTGAAAAAGTTTGGCATCCCGGTCTACTCTACAAAATAAAAACAAACCTACCTCGTTACTACCTACTCCTTAAATCGTACTTTTATAACAGACGATTTTACGTACAACATGGACACGATATATCAGAATCCCACCCTATAAAGTCTGGAGTACCTCAAGAAAGGGTGCTTGGACCAGTCCTATATACATTGTACACCGCGGATCTGCCAATAAGAAGAGACGTCACGGTAGCAACGTATGCGGACGATACTGCTATACTAGCAGCACACCGTGACCCAGAAGCAGCATCTAGAATTCTTCAAAGACAACTTTTCGATATTCAGACATGGCTGGAGAAATGGCGCATAAAAGCAAGCGAAACAAAGTCAGTACATATCACATTCACTACGAGAAAAGGGAACTGCCCCACCGTCAATCTGTATGAACGACTTCTAGCAAGTGTTAACGAAGTAAAATATCTCGGAATGTACCTGGACAGGAGACTCTCATGGACCAAGCACATTAAAACAAAAAGAAAAGCAATGGATCTAACACTATGCAAAATGTACTTGTTGGCATGAAATCCCAACTTTCTCTCTACAATAAGCTAATCATATACAAAGTAATCATAAAGCCAGTCTGGAACTACGGAATTTAACTGTGGGGAACAGCCTGCAACTCAAACCTAGACATAATTCAATGATTTCAGTCAAAGACACTGAGGCTGGTGCTTGACGCTCCCTGATACGTGACAAATGCGGCAATCTACAGAGACCTTGAGATAGAAATGGTAAAAAAGGAAATCGAGCGGTACAGTGAACATTACGAAGAACAAATTAGGACTCATCCCAACGAATTGGCGACAAATCTACTAAATAGGAAATTAGTAGTCAGAAGACTGAAAAGGTTTAAGCCTTTGGATCTACTGGATCGTTTCAAATAGAGAAAATCATCGTGACGTAATCAAAACCAGAGAATAAGGCATCAATGGACGCTTACTTTGTATTGCATCCTTTTAATCTTTTTTTTTGTGTATTTTCACTATCAGAAAAATTATTTATTGTTATTGGAAATAATAGATTGTAATTCGTCAATATTTTATAAAAAATTAAAACTTTACACAAAAATTGATGGCGCTGATAGAATGCACACGATAATCAATACATGTTAAAATATTGAATCTGTGTTACTCACGTGGCCAATAACAGTATCACTTGTCTTTATTCAATAAAAGATGCTGAATCTATATTCAGTTTGATTTCATTATAATTACTCTCCGTTAGATTGGTAAGATAATCTGCAAGATTATCACTACAACCGGAATGACTTGAATGGAATAAGTGGAAGATTTTTTGATATTTCAACAATTTAATTAAACTGAGGAATGGCAATGGATACCCACTGAAAGATTTTCGAATTTTCTGCTGGAGTATTGCTTAAATATTTTTGAATCAGGATATTGTAATTCATTACAGTGATATAGGGAAATCCTTTCTAAGATTAGCTATCTAAGTAATTCTTTCTTTAATTTGACCAATTACCTACCTTTTTTTCTAAATCACTTATGTAATGTAACGATGAGCTTGAATGAACTCTCCAGATGCCTTTTGAGGCCATGCCGGAGCTTCTAAAGGTTTTGAGGTAGGTTCGAAAGTGGAAGGACTACTACCAGTTTGTCCGGCCATCTTGTCCAATAGGATTATTTAATTTAAATTCATATTTGATTTCGGTTACCAACGCAGCCTTTATACTATATGTAAGTTGGTTACTTGAACGCTTGGACGTACCAAATTGGCAACCAACGCACAGTTCGCATGGCCTCTCGATATTTGAATCCTATTCCTACCGGAGTATAACTCTGAATCGTATTTGAAGTTTAATCCTGGTTCGTCACATACGTGCCTAAGAGATACACACTATTCCTTGTGTTCTCAGTTCTTCTCACAATCAGTGACACTTCTTCCTCTTTTTTTTGAAACATGAAATTTTTAACCAAATGATTTTTATAACTTCATTTTGTTTTAGACATGTCACTTACACTTTGAAATTTCAATTTCGCTGTAATTAAGATAAAATTAACTCTGTCTGTTACAGAGCTACATTGTAATTTATAAGCCCGCGTCTGACAGAATATGTCTGACCTACGCGTTGATGTACGAAATGTTTGACGTTCTAGAATTATGTAATTTTAATTTCTGTTCTTAAATTTATTTAGTAATGACATTTCATTTACTTGATTATACGATCTGTATAGTATAAAAATACAATTTTCAGGTTTTAGTAATGTAGGTTTAATTTTTTCCATATGAAATGTCACAGTGGTAATCTACGTCAGTAACAAAGTCTGGTAGGAGTAAGATTAAACATAGACGATTTTAAAGGAATTTAGGGAAAGAATTTTAGTTTCTCTTGTTTTCCCATAATTTTAGATTCCGATTCAGAATTAGAAGCAGGGGGAAGTTAAGATTTACTCCTACGGAACACTATGTTGTATTAATGATATATCGATGTAATAATATAATCCATAATAATATATATACATATATTAAAAATAAATGTATAGCGTTCTACTTTGGAATTTCCTAAATATATATAAACAAATTGCCATATTATTCCTATAAGTAAATAAATCAGAGAATGAACAATCAGTTTGTTTAAGAAAGACTTGTAACCCATATGGATCATTCCATGCCGTTTTTACACTCAAATTTCAGATTTCAATCGGTTAATTTTTTTCACTTCTACGTCAAAAAATATGAGACACGTATTTTTCGTTTTTTTCTTCAGACTTTTTTTTCGAAAATATGATTTTTTGAAATCTAGAACCTTTTTAAATCTCTCAATTTTGAAACGTCTATTACTACGAATCTGTTGTTCGTATCGAAATCCCGACTGTACATAAAAGTTAGGTTTTTCCGTCTACTTTTTGATTATGTGTCATTTAATAACAAA